>LPNX011048034.1:284964-314822 GCA_001517045.1 Pseudotsuga menziesii | reverse complement strand
TATATATATATATAATTGTATCATATGAATAAATTCATTACTAGTATTCGAAGCATGATGTTCGATTTGTCGTTGTCCATCCTCAACATTAAGGGGGGCATTTCTTTCCTGCTCAAAACAAAGTCAATATTTTATGTCAATTATTTATAACGAATATATTTAAAAAGTAATAAATATTCATTAAACTATATAGATTTAATATACCTATGTACCAGATGGATCACCAAAAGACTATGTTTGCACAGACAATATTTTTCGACATTCAACAAGAACTTCAAATTCATGTTGGAAGCTATGTAGTGGGGATTTCTCACCTACTACGTGCAAAATAACATTCTTTAGATCGTTCCTATAATAGGGTAGAGTTCAACAATAATAAAGGGAAACAAGAATAAAACTAATAATGTTTTTTTATATTTTTCAAATATATTCTACTACCTAACAAAAAACACACCTTTCTTTTGAAGTTGGACCACCATAGCCATCATAGGAAATGGTCCCGCAGCTCCACGGTTTTGGTCTCCATTCTAATCCACTTGTGCTTGTTAGAAAGGGGGGAATGGATCCAAAGGGGTATGGATAAAGCTCGACATACACCATGGGAAAATGGCATGGAAAAATATGAGGATACTGGCGAGAGGCTTGAGATAAAAATGAATGAATGAAAAAAAGTTGGACTAAAAGCGTTTTTTAGGAGACCTTCACGATGTATTTATAGCATGGTCCAATGTTTCTTGACCCATGGTATTTTATTGTGTATGGTATTTATCTATGATATTTTGACCCATTCTCATTTTTACTATTTTTTTGTCCTTTTTGGAGAGAGTGGGGATAAATAACAATTAATTCTCAACTTCCCTTCATTTATGGGGAAGGAATAATAATGTTTTGGACCATATTTAGTGGAAATTTAGTTGTGAAGGTCAAAATGGAGGAAATAATGGTGGGAATATGATGTATGACTATGGTTTAGACCATGGAGAGCTAGGTGACAATGTTGAGTTAACAATCCAAGCTTCAAGTCTTCCTCAATGGAAACTTATTTGAATCGGTTGGCTTGCATATTTGCATAACGTCATTAATTTAAATTTTGCACAGCAATAAAATGAAAATAATTTGCAATTTATTATTTGGATGCATTATTGGTTTTTCGATGCTTACAATTCGTGCCGCCAAATTTGAATAACCACCAGGCCCAAGATTGTGATGACCAATTTTTTCTAGCTTGCCTTTGTGGACTTTGATGTATCTCACATCGTATGCAAGTGTTGAAATACGTTAGATGTTCCAAATTTGATATAAATAATAATAATAATAAGGGTTAGCATTACATTGTGGAAATTACTACATACCTTCCTGTTCCTGATGGTAGTTTTCCTTCTTTTCTCAGAGACCTCTCCTTTCCATATTCCACTATGGCTTTCCACTCTCTTGTTGGAATCATCGAAGGGCGCTCATACCTAGGGTTCCTTTCTAGGTGAACCATATATTGGTCTCAGATAATATTCATATGTTGTCTAGCCTTCTTTAGGACCACCACTTAATCGAAGGTCTCGTTTTCAAACATGCCAACTAGTCAATTAGTGATCTCATCCTTTAAATTTTTTGTTTGTCTATCCCACCTTGTGAATATGGTGGGCCCGAATATCTCCAAGTAAAAATAATTTAGATGTTTATTAAAATCATGATTTCCTGCAAAACGATCATTCCATCATTATTTAAAAAACAATTTATCGATATATTACAATCAAATTATAAGCATTGACTTGAAAATGTATAATTACCTAGGATCTCTCTAACTTTATTGGAACAAGATCTTCGTCCACAAAAAATGTTGCCTGTATTGTACCCGTGCTAGTAACACAGGAATATCTAGGAAATATTTCTTCATCAATATCAATATTATAAGGTTCTGCATCAACCCCTTTTTCTACACGATCTGGTGTGCATCGTTCACTGGAGGGTGCACTCTCTGCTAGCCTCGGGGGTGTCACGAAACTTGTTTCCAACTATTTAGTCAAAAACAATGTTGCATGAGTCGATGTACGTGGATTTCTTTGCTCATGTGACAACTGATCTTGGCGAGCAGTGACTAGGCCCACACTACCTTGACCACTAGTGCGTGGTTGCAGAAAATCCTATAAATACAAACCATATTTTATAATTTCACTATCATGTAAAAGTAAAAATTAGAAAGTTCTAAATGAATTTATATTATGATCCAAGATTCTACAACTTACTTGCAATGCATGGGATCTCTTTACCAACACTTCAACATTGGATTTAATCTCATCTATCTATGGAATAATGAATAGAAGACGAAGGATATCCTTATTAATTTTTTTCAAGGTCTTCTCTATCACCTTAACCAGGTCTAGAGAAAAACCAATGTCAACATCGTGCAACAATTCATGCACATAAAAAACTATTAATTGTTGTGATGTTGTTTCATACATCAAATCATTCATATGCAACAAAAATATATAAAATATTACTAATGTGAAAGCAGTAGACTGAGTAAATCAGTATATTAACAAAACATATATATCATGATAGATTCCTAAAATTACAACTAGGTTTACCTAATTCCTAGGGACTTGCCCCGATCACCCCCTGCAAAAAAACAAGTAGAAAACATTATCAAAACGAAACCAATATACACAAGAAAAAATACATAACAAAAAAAAACATTATGCTACATATTATATTGGTACAATTCCAATGAACTATACCTATTGCCTCAAGGATCGTGATCTACTCATCAGATCAATGTTTATAGGTGACCTTCCCCGATCTACTAATAGGGAGGTGATGCTTACATAACCCTGAATCAAAAACATAGAAAATATTATCTAAATGAAACCAAAATACTCACTAAAACAATATAATAACAAAACATTTTGATGTATTTAAATTGTACAATTACAATCAGGTTTACATGTTTCCCCGAGGCTACTGTCATCTGATCAAAAACCTAGTGGCTTCCTTGATAAACACTCTGCATCAAATATATATAACATTATATAAACCAAATGATTATACTCATGAAAAAACACAACAACAAAAAATTTTCTACATATTAAAATTGTACAATGGCATCGATGTATACCTGCCACCTCGAGGCAGGTCTGGTATGATCTACTACGAGGGAGGTGCCCCTTACATAACCATGCATCAAAAACATAGAAAACAATATCTAAATAAAACCAAAATACTCACTAAAACAATATAATAACAAAACATTTTGACGTATTTAAATTGTCCAATTACAATTAGGTTTACATGTTTCCCCAAGGCTTTTGTCATCTGATCAACAACCGGGTGATTTCCTTGATCAACAATCTGCATCAAGTATAGATAAAATTATATAAACCAAACAAATATACTAATGAAAAAACACAGCAAAAAAACTATTTTTTCATATTACATTTTTACTATTACAAAGATGTATACATGATGCCTCGAGCAAGTTGTATGTCTAGTCCAACTAGTTAAATTCATTCATAAAAAGTTGGGTGAATTCTTAGAGGTACCACTCCCATACTAACCGTGTTTGTATCTACTCGATTGAAATTGTAATTAATAAGCAACTCTCCCCCTACAGTGATTGATTTAATGGCACATACAAAAACATGTTTTCGTTCATGCCCCTCAAATTCGCAGTTGGGTTAATTAATTATAGACCATGGTTATGTACTATTTATAAACCCCGCAATATTCCTAGTGGCCTTTGGTCTTCCATCAATGTACAACATTTCTCCTTTCTTTTGATCTTTGTCTTTCAGCTATAAATAATTTGCTAACAACCCATTTCTACGCATACTTTGTGTAAATTGGACCAGATGCATCCAATATTTGTAGTTGTAACAGGGTCCAACATACTCCATCAATCATATACATCTGTTGTAACCGACATGTATTCCATCCATTCAAAACAACCCCAAACCATGTAATGACAACGATGCAATTCGATATATCCTCTCGTTCACACAAAAATATGTGTTCAGTTGAGGAAGATCATTGGGTACCCATTGTTTCACTATATGTTAGTACTTAAGGGAACCTCGATGTTTCCTATTGTATAATCATCATAGGAACATGATCCCCCTTTAGCGAGAAAAAATTCCATGCGTTTATGGAATTTTCTTATGATCTTTTGACGTATAGGTGATATAACTCTTGTATACCTACTAGATGTATCACTTTCCTCTAGCCTTCGTAAACTCCCCTCGCTCTAGGAAGACATGTCTGACAAATACATGTTTGGTTCTACCTACACCATGGGAAAAGATTCAAATAGGACCTTTTTGGGTATGCATATTTCATATTAGAAAATTACAAAGCATTAAGGCATGCATTTTCCACTATCATCGTACATAGTAGTACATTTTTCTTTTAGATTAATTGGGTTTGAATCGAGATTAATTGGCTATAATGTGTCTTCACCTTAGTATACTTATCATTTTGATGAGTTCCTTATGGTTGTTATAGTCATGCTTGATTTCTTGGGAATGAATGATTCTCGATTGCTCTCATTCTTGTTTGAGTTTAGATGGTAACATAAACTCACCATTTAATGGGTAGCTTGACCTTTATCATTTGAAGAGTTTTATATGGTTGTGAGATCCATTATTGTTACTTTATTGAGACTTGGGCATTCACCGCATTATGTATTCACTTGATTTTCATTTGTACCAAGCCTAAATATTTTGAACAGATTACCTTTACTTGCTCTTAGTTACATCAAAATTTCGTTTGGCACAAATTATTGTTTTTATTCATTTTGGGTGTGATCATTTCAACCTGCCCAAACCCATGAGGCTTGACCTTTGACATCACTAGCCTAGTTATATTATGTTTTCACATAAACTAAGTTAACCATGGAGGATTCACACCACTTCCTCCCAACATAACACATGTTGGTTCTCCTAGCCAACAATTTTATACAACTTGACGCTATTCACATCACATATGGGATGGAAACTACATGAAAAAATTTCCTCTTATTGTAAGGTAACATTTGTGCAAATATTCTAGTAGTCCCAAACTTAGTGGTAGGAAATAACTCTAGTTTTCCCAACCTCAAATCCACCCTATAGATATTGGCATTAATAGTTTTTTTTGTTAAGTTTTGGTGCTTAGATTCACATGTGAGTACACACATTTATATGTTGTTTGGTGATGCAAGGTTTCATATTTAAAGGTAATTATGATATATGATAGTTGTATGTTTAATGATGCCACAAAAATATAAATTTGTATGTATGAAATGAGCTATGGATGCACCCTCTAGTCTACCCTTGGATGTTGGTGATAATGTTATTTTCTAGGGAAATAAAATTATACCTCTAATGTTCTCACCTACCAATAAAATATACCTCTATTATCCTACAAATTCGGTATTAGAAAGCCTCGACAACATGGCTATATTTACGCTTAATTTTTTGTGAGCGTGTTGATTAAGCTATAGGACATGTCACATATTTCATGAATCCTATCTTGGACCTTGCTATTTGACATGAATATATCATAATGATTTTTTTATGTTTTCCCTTGAAAGCATTGTAATGGAGTGGTTTGATGATTTGGGAAATGGATAAAAATATTCATTTGCAGGTTTTATTTAGATATTTCTCAATAAATGTGATCCTAACTATGCATATTCCTTTATGGAGAAATTTTTTTCATCCAATGAACCAACTTTGCATCATATTTCAAATATAGAAAATGTGGATGAAGAAGACATGTCTAATGCATCTACAAGAGAATAGTATTTTGTCGATGGAAGCACACAAGCATCCACTTCATCCTCTCTTTGTCAAGACAAGGGTTTGATTTTCAATCATAGTAGGGACATGGACTATCGGAAAAGTTGTACAAACCCTATTTATGATACTTGTAGAGATGTGTCTAGTGAAGGTATTGTAGATTTTGAATCTTTGTGAAAGCCTAGCATTGAGGAGGTAACTGTAGAAATTTTGTATGTTATTTTCCAAGCATATGCTCCTATTAATAATACAAATTTTGGGTGTCATATAAAGCATATTTGTGCATATTTGTTTCATCCATCTATGGTAGATTTCAGTTTAGCACTTTTAAGAGAATTTCCAGCCATGTTCTATTAAGGATTATGCACATTTTTCCTAACATTTGGAGAATTTTATGATGCTAAACATGCATAAAATTTAAATGATAAGGAAAAGATAGAATTTTGGAAGTCTCTAGAAATTATTCATGAATAGGGCCTTACCCAAAATATGGTGGTAACATGCAATTTTAATGCAACTATTTTGTATAAAGAAAGGTGAGGAGGAAGTCTAGTCAGAGATGCATTTGGGGAAAACTGGAAGACTTTATGGAAGAGATAGAATATGATTGACACTCCTCCAATTAAAGGAATCTATACATGGATGCATCACATGATAGGACCAAGGCATATAACAGTCAGATTGGACCATTTCTTAATACATAGTTCGTTTCTCCTAAAAGGTTTAAATTTGCTATCTAAAATACTCCCTTTGAATATTAAGATTCCCATAATTTGATTGTCCTTGTTTCATTGTTGATGCTTGTTAATTCTTAATACATGTATTCCCTAGGAGCACATGCAGCATTTTACATTTGAACATCAAAACTCTACTTTCATTTGTACTTTGGGATTTGGTAATCAACAAATTCCCTCCCCTCTATGCAAATTGAGATTGTAATAAATCTTGAGAGGGATTTTAAGGTGGTAATGATGTAGGATAGAATTTTATATTCAATGTCGACTCATTCAGTTTTATTAACATGGAATTTCATGTTTTAAAGTATTATTTATGTGAAATCCATTTGTTCACTCATAATTCCTCATTTTTTTGCACTATGAGATCAGTGATGACTTTCTCTCTTTTGTTTTTTTAACATGCTAGGCCTCAAGAAGGGAATGAATTGATGTTGCATTTTTTTAAATTGTAAACTAGGAGACAATGTTGATGCTAAATAGATATGTAACCTTTTCTAAAACATATTAAAACAACACATCACATAAATATTATCTTCACGTATAATGAAAACTAATTCATGGGTTTTTATGACATACTTAAGCTATAATTCTTTTCAATCAAGAACAAGTTGTCATGTTTATACTTTTCACTTGTGAGAGTCTTTGGTCAACCTGAGATGGCTTATATCCTAGGCTAGAATCAGGCTTTCATGAAGGTATTTTGTTTAAATTTTCACTTGAATTTTTCTAAATATGACTATTTTTCTTAATATATGAGATCTAGCGCACTTACCACTTCAGTAATTTCCTATTTGAGGGAGTGACTCCATACAATTATTTCATTACGGATAAAATGCTAATTGTCTCACACTGTGGGATATTTCTAAAAAATGAGACTATAGGTTGTGGATCCAAGAGTTCAAAAGTTCCCCATTCATAAATGCATTATATTTTAGAAGATAGATGTTTTTCTCAGTATGAAAATAAGTATTTGAGGCTATATGCACTCCTTGAGAACTTGGAGTTTGGTGATAGTGTCTTAGAGATCTAGTGAAGAGGAAACAATTTTAAAACACTGTAAAAAATAGTGATTGAGTTCATAAACCTATGACGTGATTTTGGTATATTGGATATTGCTATAGAAAAATGATATCCTAGATTCTGAGACATAATTATTTCAAGGATTTTTTGCATTGAGATATTCAAAGAAAAAAATATTAAAAAAGAGAAACCATATGCCAATTGATATATATGCCAAAATAAATGATGGCCTAGTAATGCTTCCTTAAACTTCTTTCTGAAGTGGATAGGTATCCCTATATCTAAAGCTTATAGATTTGGTTATAATTTTACATACAAGTGATCAAAACCTTAGATCCAAACCATAAAAATTTTGCAGAAGGTCTATGAGTAGAATAAACTATTAGTTTCCAATGTACTAGTCAGTGTGATTTCTTGCCAAAATACTGGGGTGGTTACAAGGTGACAAAAAAACAAAATATTTAGAATGAAGTAGATGAACATCCCCTTTTAGAGAAATATCATTATACAATATGGAAAGGCATATAATTAAAACCCACAAAATAATAAGCTAGGGACTCGACAACATGTAATTGAATGAGTTGAATGCTTGGATAATGAGAAGGTGTGGCTTTGATGCAATGGTGAAGGATCTTGTGACATAGCATGTTGTGGAGAGGGTTGAGATCATGTAATGATAACTCTTACTCATTGGTTTTGGAAACCCTATAAAGGTCATCGATTTAGGTTAAAAAAACTTGGGCCACAACTATGGAAAATGAGAAGAGGGAATTGAGTGGATCCTTACAATGTCGGATTCATGTACCCCATTCTTTTCTCCAATATATTTTTTCCTCTTTGCTCTTAGTTCAACCACTTTGTGATCGATTCATTTATTGTCATTCAAATCATATAAAAAATGGTGAAGCCTCTTTGCATGTAGGAACTCTCCATTGGAAAACCACTTAACAATTATACATAAATTTTCTCCAATCCTTTAAACAACATGGATAGAGGAAGGAGCATGAACATATCATAAGATGGTAATAAATTAACTAGTGTTTGAAGAGAGTGATAACTAGTGTTTGAAGAGAGTGAGGTCTCAACAACTAATGTTGATGAGAATATTCCAAGAAAGGGAAATATATAAAATAGAAGGATCCTAAGGTCTCAACTAAATAATTTGGGTGGGACTCATGTAGGAGGAGAGGAAGGATGATCCATAGTTGAAGGTAGTGAGATAGAGATGAAATATGAGGGTATAGTTTTCTTGGAGATAAAGATAATGTGAGACCATTTGTAGGAATGTGGAGGGTTGGGACACAAAGACAAGTCAAAGCATCATTGATTGTGTTGGTTTCTACTCGAAAAGTATCTCTAGGTTTTGAATTATGATAAGGACCCTCAGCTTTGTTCTATTCTTTTTCATCATCAAAAGGGAAAGCATGTTGTGACAGAATCTTGGTGTCCACCTTGTCCAATACTTTTTCTTGTGGTTTTTTATTAGTGGAAAACAAAGGTATTTCCTATGGGAGGGGGATTCTTTTCTATATAGTAATTATCAGTTTGTGAGTATGGGTAGTCACTCGAAATGGGGTTCTTCTAGAGGAGAAGTCTTACATGAAATAAGTGAGATTAAAATAATGATGAGACATATGAATTTAGTTGACTTCCAATAGGACTGAGGCTATAAAAAACTTAGGAAAGAGTCCCAAGGATGTAGTGTTGAAGGAAAGGAAGGGAGAGGCTACTAGCAGCTTGTAGGGTGACCAAGGGGGTAG
The DNA here is from genome assembly GCA_001517045.1 of Pseudotsuga menziesii. Lineage (NCBI taxonomy): Eukaryota > Viridiplantae > Streptophyta > Pinopsida > Pinales > Pinaceae > Pseudotsuga > Pseudotsuga menziesii. The sequence goes on along the minus strand of LPNX011048034.1, from coordinate 305,537 downwards.
AAGCATGCTACTATAGTAGCTCGGGGGAAGGGTAAAGGATATTAGTAGTAGCAAACCTGAGTTACTAGGAAGCCGAAGGGATTCCTCAAAGGAAAATCTAAGGGTGAAACTAGGGACAACAAGAGGGATAGGGAAAGATGAAAAGGCGGGTTGGGGGATAATTTACTTGGAAAACATATACACTCATCCCTCTACATGGATTCACGTGGCACAATTCTCAATTTTTATTTTTATTTTGTATCAACGATCATAATAAATTGTTCGAGTTAAAGAGAAAGTTGGAATTTGGAGAATTGATGTACATCATGGAAGGTAGGGTTGGTGATATGTAATTTACTATCCCTTAATAGCTAATATAGGTAAAACTCAACACGGGAACTGGTAATGTATAGTTCCTTTCCAACAAGAGGTAAATTGGAATTTAAGGAACAAAAGTGGGCATTATGAAATGATATGGAGGAGTTTGGCCTTGGTATATAAGTTTCAAGCTGTGAACGGGTGACCTCTATTTCTTTCCTCTGCCCATTTGATCTCGTGCTCCTTTTTAGATAAGTGAGGATGCCACAAGGCCTGTAAATCACTTAGTGAGTTCAAACATCATTTGAAAGTTGTGTAGTAAATAAAATCCTCTTAACTATGTCATGTTTTTTTGCATAGGCCAATTAGGAATGTCATGAATCTTCATCATAAACGCCAACAAAGTGAAACTACTAAAAAAACCCTGACTACAATTTATGGAAGGAATATAGGAGCAACTATCATACACGCAAAGCATTATATCTTATGCTATAAATCAAGATAATGGATTAATTGAAAGTAGTTGGCATTTTGTTAGGAATTGAATTTACCGAAGACATCTATGTGGGCATCCTCTACCTCCTCTGTGCTCAGGACTTATGGGTCTTTATGCATATCCATTGTCTCCTCTATGCACAAGGGTATCCTTTGCAGGCCAATCTCCTTTGTCTATTGTGGGTACCAATCACGGTCTCTTCTGTAGAGCCGGGGGATTGTGCGTGAGCGCGAGGTTTGCTTTGTGTTGTTTTGTTGATTATGGGAACCAGGGTTAATGTTTTATGTTTTTTTTTCATTTGTTTTATGTTTTATGGTTTGTTTTTTATTTCTATTTTGTTTTGTTTTTTAATTTTTTTATGTTCTAATTTTGTATTATGTTTTGATTTTTAATTGTTTTATGTTTTATATTTTTTATATATCCTCTAGTATTTTTTCTATTATGTTTTTTTTTAATTTTTTTTTATGTTTTTGTTATATATCATCTAGTATCAGCAAATATGATACTGGTTTTTATGTCAATGATGATGATGATGATGACGTTGATGGAAAAGATGTTGACAATGACGATGATGATGATGATGATAATGATTATGATGACGATGACGATGACGATGGTGATTATGATTGCGATGATGATGATGTTGTTGTTGTTTTTTATGATGATGATGATGTTATCCATGTTGGCGATGAGGATGAAGATGCTGATGATTATGATGATACTGTTGATTATGATGATGCTTACGATATCATTAATGATCATAAAGATGAATATTATGATGTTTGATATTATTCTAATGAGGATGAACATGATGATGAGGATGAACTAAGTAGATGAAAAAAATATAAAAGGATGGGAAAAAGGGATCTCCCTCCCCTATGGAGGAAAGGATAGAAGCTCAAAATTATATGAGCATCTTTCAACTGCAATGAAAAATATGGACATAACTAGAGAAATCCTAAGCAAATAAGACGATTTGCAGGTAAATATGCAATCCACTTATTAAAAAGAAGAGGAGTACTAGAGGCAAAAATATCGAAGTCTCTGGATTCAATCGAGAGACATGAACACCTCTTTTTTCCACAAGAAGGCTTAGGCCATGAGACAATTCAACTTGGTACTAATTAGAGGAAATTTCAACTCAAAATGGGCCTTTTAACTTTTATTCAAATTCCATGTCATCATGTGTTAGCCAATGAAATTGATTTAAATTTGAAATACCGTATAGGTCTTAAACATTTTTTTAATATAAATTTGGGGATAGGTATCATAAAAAAAACTACTTTTTTTGTTTGTATTTTTGACATATCTCCCCGTGTTTTTACTCAAATTTCGATCGGGAGAGCTCGTTGGATGCAGAATTAAATTCTGCATCCAACGAGTACCCACTCGGCATACTTTTGATGGACCCCTCTACCCCAAAAACAAGAAATACTTGAAAAAAAGGAATGATGACATCATCATTCCATTTTTTCAGGTATTTCTTGTTTTTGGGGTAGCGAGGTCCGTCAAAAGTATGCCGAGTGGGTACTCGTTGGATGCGGAATTTAATTCTGCATCCAACGAGCTCTCCCGATCGAAATTTGAGTAAAAACACGGGGAGATATGTCAAAAATACAAACAAAAAAGTAGTTTTTTTCTTTTCTTCCTCCAAAATTAATAAATATTATTTTATTATTTTAACTATTATTTTATTAGTTCATTTTAGGAGGCCCATTTTGAGTTGAAATTTCCTCTAATTTGAAGGATATCAAAGAACAAGACTCAACCATCACTGACTTCACTAAGATTAAGAAGAAAGCCTTCCATTATTTCAAAAAGGTTATACACATAAGAAGGATCTAAAGACCCAATTCCATTCTTGATTAACAAAGTTCCTAAAAAATAATGGACTAGGTGAGTCTCAGACTCAAAAAACCAATTATTCATTGTGAAATAAAATTGTCCTTGGAAAAAATGGAACAAGATAAAGCACCAAACCCAGATGGGTTTATGGCTAGATTTATCAAAACATGTTGAAAAGTGGTGAAAAAAGATCCACACAAAATGGTTATAAAGTCATAATATTGCCTAAAAAATGGGGGAAGAATGAACTCAACATTTCTAGCTCTAATCCTGAAAGAAAAAAGTGCAAACTCCTTTGACCAGTTTAAACCAATATCCCTATGCAATATCGGTTATAAAATAATAACAAAAATAATCGCTAACGGACTAAGGGATGGTATGCCTAGATTAGTCCTAGCTAACCAAGGAGGATTTTCTATGGGCCTACAAATCATGGATAACATAATACTAGTCCAAGAAGTGATCCACTCAAGTCTACAATGTAAGGAAAACTGAATGGTTATCAATATTGATCTAGCAAACACTTTCGATCGAGTAAAGAACTCCTTCCTCTTTGATTTTCTTAAATAATTCGGATTGGTTGAATCTTTCATTAGTTGGATCAAAGATTACATAAAGGATCCATGGATATTCCCTTTGGTGAATGGGAGAGTAGCAGAGTTATTCAAAGCCACAATGGGACTACAAAAGAGATGCTAGCATTCTCCCCTTCTCTTTGTACTTTAGGCTTTGGTATTAATCTTTCTATTGGAAAAAATACACCAAGATCATGATCTCATTAGTCTTAGAATTGCAAGAGGAGTCCAAGATATAAATCATGCCCAATTCGCAGATGACACCATCTTGTTAAGAGGAGCTTCTCCATGAATAGCCTCCTACTTTAAAACTGAGATCGATGCTTATTGTGTCACCTTAGGAAGCAAGATAAGCACTTGTAAAATTTAACTATATGGGTGGAATATCTCTTTATGAAAAATTAAATAGCATAGTTAAGGACTTTAGGCTTCCAAGGAAAGATACAGTGGTCCTCCTTCAAATACCTAGGACTCCTGATATTCCAAAAGAAACCTCAAGGCGATTGAAAATTTCAAGCAACGATTGGAAACTTGGGGAACATGATGGCTAAATATTGCAGGAAAGTTAGTTCTAATCAAATCTGTTTTATCCAGTTTTCCCATCTATCAATGTTCTCTTTTACTAGCATCGGTTCAAATTTTGTAGGTGATCCAGATTTATGTGCAAAATAAATGAAAGAATAGATAGATAACCATAAACACAACCATATTGCAAAGATAGCAGAGATACAATAAACACATATTCTATTAAACAACATAAATAGAACATAATTTAAATACAACATCTAGAATGGTGTTAGCTATCTCTGAGAAGAGATGTGGCCACTACGCTCATTTGTGCCAACATGAATACAAAATAATTCCAAATGGGCCTATTTATAATAAGAATGAGGGATAGAAACCAAAAATTCCAAAACATAACCCTAGAAGATGAATTCTCATAAATTTTGCAGCCCCAAGGTGGTTAGTTGAACAGTCAACTTCTTGGGGTCATATATTTTCCATAAAAGCTTCGATTTGGGCGCTCAATACCCTGTTGGAAAGGCCTATCTGAGATTTACATATTTCAAATGGGGCCAACTAAATTTCATTGGCAATAATCCCCCCCCCCCACAAAAAAAATCATCAAAAAACATCATTTAGGGCCTCAAAACGGCCCCGAAAGTTTGGGACCCGAAAAACCGTATAAAATTAACTAAGAAACTGCCACAATGGACAATTGTTTTGAGCCACTAGAATAGGTGGGTGGACATCGATCTCCATCTGGATCAATCCTCCCCTCTTAGGAAGAAATGGTATCCATTGCGTCAACTCTCTAACTATGTGTTGAGTTGATCTCCTGGTGCGACATTTGCTGAAGTGAAAAGGCTTCCGTTCTTTAACATCCCGAGAGGGTTGTAAATGATGTATGGATGATTTTTTTTTTACGAGCAACTTAAATGAGTGGCCTTGAACTATAGAGGTACTCGAATGGATGAGAGGACACTGAATTTGTGTTCTTCCTATTTCTTTTGAGCAAAGGGAACCTGTGCAGAGGGTGTGGAGGTAAAGAGGGATAACTTCCTAGTGTGGGAGCTTATCTTCCTACCCTGTGAGACTATGGCAGGGGCAACGGGATTTGGTNTATTTCTTTTGAGCAAAGGGAACCTGTGCAGAGGGTGTGGAGGTAAAGAGGGATAACTTCCTAGTGTGGGAGCTTATCTTCCTACCCTGTGAGACTATGGCAGGTGCAACGGTATTTGGTATTCGATATAGTTTTCCTCCCAAAGTGAAAATGAAAATTCAAGGTTGTGACTCATATACAACATGATGCTTCCACATATATGGTTGTCCTAAAACAACATCACAAAGTTCAAGTGGGACCACATCACACAATAACTCATCTTTGAAAGGCTTGATGCCATATGGTAGGAGACACTATTGATTAATTCGTATACCTCTCCCTTGGATTATCCAACCGATGTTGTAGGTTTGCGAGTGTGGTGTTGTCAAAATATCCAATCTCTTAATGACTTCTACTAAGATCAAGTTCTTATGGTTGTCATTTTAAAAAAAAATGTAGTGGGATTCCCTTCACCCATATCTGCGAGTGGACGAGGAACTCCTCTAACTCTTACTCTTCAGTCTCCTCTGGTTGAATATTTTTGGTAGTGATAGTGACAGTGGGTTTGGAATCAATGATATGCTTCCCATGGTCTCCAGATGTGGCATTGGGTTCTAAATCAGAATCGGGCTCTGATTCTGAAGCTTTGATCTCAAACAAAAATGGCTTCTTTGAGTGAAATTCAACAATGTTGTGCCAAGGGATTTTATTAAATTCATACCACTTCCCAGTGTCCTTTTTCTTTCCATTCCCCTTCTTTGCTTGTGGAATGGATTGGTTTTCCTTTCCCTTTTTGTTGTGTTCTGTGAACTAAGGTTTCCCTTGCCTTACTTCTATGGTGGATTCGTGGGTCCAAAGTCTCGCTTGTTATTTTGTCAAAATTTATCCTCGATTTTGACAGCATACTGATAGACAAATCCAATTGAGGAGATGTCAAGGAATTCCAACTCAGTTTTATGTACCGATGTAGGTCACTGTGATATTTCAGTATCAAGTGTTGCTCGGAGTCCTTGATACCCAACTTTGTACGCAAGGTATGGAATTTGTTGGTGTACTACAACATCTTATGGCCCCTTTCTTGACGCAGAATGGTCCATTTTTTGTAATATTCATCATAGTTTCCCACATATTAATATTGTTCCTTAGTGACATCTATCATAAGAGGCCCAAGTGGTATTTCTCTCAAACATTCCAAACTCGTCTGATGAGTTTTTCTCCCAATAAGTACCCCGCCAATTTTGGACATGAGGGACCACCTTAAGGAGTGCAAAGGTGATATTTTCCTTGTTGGAAAAATTATGGATAGAGAAATACCCTTCTAGAACATTCAACCTCTTATCTAGGGAATCAACATCGATATGGCCTTCAAATAAAGGAATATCAAAGTTAACTTATACCTTGAATGGGGTTTCATCTCCGAAACTTTTCTCGTTGAAGGTGCATTTTCCACTGTTGGAATTCATAGAAATATCTGGGCTAAAGTATCATCATCTCATTCCTCTGTCACTCAAGGGATTCCTCAAGCAACGACTTGATAGGATCTCCTACTATGTCGTCTCTCTTTTCCTCCACAACGAGAGGTCCTTTGGGGCAATGAGAGTGATGTTCCCCAAGTGAAACTAGTTCAATACAAAACTCTCTATACCTTGACCTCCTCAGGGACATGCGCTGAGAAACAATCAAAGAGACTATTTCTCTGATACCATTGATCCAGATTTATGTGGGAACAAAATGAAAGAACAGATAGATAATCATAAACACAACCATATTGCAAAGATAACAAAGACACAATAAAAACGAATTCTATTAAACAACGGTAATATAGAAAACTATAAATAAAACAACTAGAATAGTGGTAGCTATCTCTAAGAAGAAATGTGGCTGCTACGCTCATTCATTCCAAGATGAATAAAAAAATGAGGCCAAAGTGGAATATTTATAATAAGAATGAGGGACAAAACCCAATGGGGAAAAAATAGACATCAGGGAGGAACGTATAATGGGAAGTGAACCATTCTCCAGTATTGCCAATGGAACCTCTCAAACTCTAGTTATTAAGCTAAGGTATCAAACCTTTGTGGGACCTCTCAGTTTGGGATAATGAAGGAAATATCTGGATCGAATGGAAAAAATTGGACCCCATGGATCCACTTACGCAACCTTGGAACTCTCTAATGTCTTTTTTTAAAGGAAAACCGCCTCTATCACCTAGGGATAAGGACACCAGAGGATGGGGGACAGGTTCTATCCAATACACAATATCTCAAGGATATCAATCCCCCAAGGCCTATCCTTTGATCCCCCCAAACCAGAGTCTATGGAAGGGAGTCTAGAAAAACAAAATGTATTCCAAAAGTGGGCATGTTTATTTGGACTCTATCACATCAAAGTATACTAACCAATGAAAATATGTAGAAAAATGTATTGTTGGCCCCTCAATGTGAACCCTTTGTTATCAGTAGGTGGAAAATTCAAAGCACCTCTTCCTTAATTGTAATTATTATAAAGAAGTATTGAAGGAATTCCTGGGTCCCTAGCACCAAAAATAGAAATCTCTAGAACCATAACTACTCTAATATCCAAGTGGGGCTCCTTGTACCCACATCCCTTGTCTTTAAAAGGTTCGTTCAAGTTAGGATGGTTGAATCTCCCAAAGTTCATCCTTTGGAAACTCTCACTAGAAAGGAACTCTCAAATCTCCTGGTATAGGACATCTCCCACAATAAAGGTGGCAACCAGAACCAAAGGCTTGCTAAAAGACTTTATCCAATGCAGGAAAATATCTAAACAACCTCCTAAGGTACTACTAGAAGAAGCGTCTTGGGGGGAACAACTGGGACTTAAACTCTCCCATATAGCTCCCACCATGGCCCCTATGGAAAGATGGAAAATAAGACTGAATGAAGACAAATTTTCTTAATGGCGCCATGAAACAAATCTACACAATATTTTCTTTGATGGAGCTACAAAAAGGGGCGACAAGAAGGGGAGGGATTATCTTCAGTCCCGATGGAATAAAAAAACTCTATTATGCTTGGGGACTTGACAATGTTATGAATAATCAATTCAAATATCTAGTGCTTCTTGAAGGACTACGACAACTTTAAATAAAAGGAATATTGCAGTCCGGGGTGATAGGGGATTCATAGAGCCTTATTGGTTTATTGGTAAGAAGCACCAAACCAATGGACATCCACCTAAAACAAATCATTCTCTGAATCCATCACATAGCTTTAAAATTCCACACGCTCAACTACTTTCATGTGATGTACGAATTCAATTCTGAAGCAAAGTAATTTGCTAACAAAGTGGTTGGATTGGAACCAACACCCTCCTTCTTAAATAACAATAATAAAAAAGGGACCCACTCCCGTAGCAAGCCCAAGCCCTCATTTTTGTGTGGTGGATTAACCAAGATCGCAAGTGAAGGAGATGTCTAGAGATATAAAATGGCAAGGGAGATGGCATTCATGTGTGGAAGTGACATGCTTGTCCAGAGATCTGATGGGAAAGTGATCTTCGTCCAGAAGGTACAAGCCATTTCAAAAATGATGAATTTATGTGTTTCCTGGGTGGTACAAGCTAGTATAGGAAAGATGATGACAATTGTGTCATGTGAAATCATTTTGAATGAGCTTAGAGATTTAAAACATGCCATAGATATTATCTTAATTATGGAAGCGTGTGACTAGAAAAAGGAGACATACCACAATTATGATACATTCACTCATCCATTAATTACAAAGGAAAGATTATATTGGATCATTGTTTTCTCACACCAAGAGTTGTCTTATCAACATTGTGTGCACCCTCAAGTGACTTAGCTCTCTGAAAAGCAGTCTAGAGACATGGACACTAGTGAAGAAAGTGATCCATTTTTGTTGCATCATGGTGTTGGGCAAGGAAAAGTGCATAAGGAAGAATCCACCACACAAGCACAAGAGGAAAAGTGGGCGTGCGACGAAGGAAAAGTAGAGCAGAGGAAGCTATGATAAGGATAGCTATGATGAGGATAGCTTCGACGAGGAAGGAAAATACAAGTCGGTGGAAGAGGAAGGTAGAAGATTTAAAGCGGAGCAGTTACAAACCGCACGGAAGACTGCAGAAGGACGAACTGGAAGAAGGATAAAGGACAATTTTGTGGCTAGTTATGACAAGTATCGAAGGCTGAAATACATTTCCGCGGCTAGTTAAGGTTGTGGTTAATGTCATACAGGAATTTTGTGTCCAGTTGGGCATGTCATCAATGTAATTACAGATATTTTGTAGCCACTTGATTTTGTAATAACTAAGTAGTACTCAGTCGACCCTACACAGTCTTGTAAATACTATAAATAGGAGGAACTTGCTCTTTATAAGGGTTAGAATTTTCTAGATTTTATTATCTTGGAGAGGTAGATTCAAGAGGTAGGTTCAATTAGAAGATTAGAAGTGTTGTTGATTCAGAAGAGGATTCTAGTAGAAGTAGAAGGATGTTGAGCCACAAATCTCCAGCTGAGTGCGCAGACTGTTAGTAGAACTAATCTATAGCTGAGTGCACAGATACTCAAGTAGAATATTTGATCTAGGTTGTGTGTGGATCAGTAGGAGTAGATAGAAGAAATAAACTAGAGAGCGTGAGAGAAATAAGATTGATTCAGAAAGACATATCTTAAGAATAGTCTACAAGTTGCAGACTACAAGGTGCTACATATATTTCTCATGCCAGATGAAGAGCACCTTGGTGGTTTTTCCCATATGGGTTTCCATGTTATTTCTTGTGTCAAATGAATGAATGATTTCGAATATTGAATGCTTATGTGAATGTTGAATATTTTCTTATCTTGCATATTGTTATAGTTACTATTGAATGTATGTCGCAATATTACCAATCAGTGAATCAATGTTTGAATGTTAAAGCATTGTCGACATGTTATGTATAAGTTCCTGGTTAAATATGCTAAGTTATAATATAAATCGCACCCTGTTCGGTATAAGTAAGGAATCAGCTGCACTGCAAATTTGTGCTAGTTGTTAAGTGGATAAGAACAAGGTTGTATCACACGTCGGTTGTGGCACACAGTTGCACCTATGTCACATAGCAACAGACTCCAACCTCCTATCTTTGTCGAGCTCCTTGGTTGCGCGCCAAGGGACTATAATCCCTCTCCAATTGCAGAAACATGGTTATGGTAGTTACACATTAAGATATCTTAGGTGAGACTGTGTTTGCCTCACGGGAATTTCCTACTGAGATTTCTCTGTCGGGTTGATGTCTTTTGGTCTTATTGTTATTATGTTGTTGTTGAACCTTGGGTCGCGTAAGTAAGGATATAAAGGAAAACAAATGGTTCCGTTGCTGGGACCCGTAATCATTTGAGTCGAGGGAAATGTTGTGCCATCCGACAAAGAATGAAATAGAGGATTGGTTGGAGTCTAAGACATTAGCCTTTGTGCAAGAAGAGAGCACATGATCACGTTTAAGCGCAGAAAACTGGTTAGACTGATACATATATTTTGATATTCACGATATCTTCTTTGCAGTGTTTCCCATTGTGCTGCATGAGTGGTTGTCAAGATTGGCGACCAGGAAGACAAATTCCCAGAGAAGGGAAGCTGTCGAGTGGAATGACCAGTTGGTTCACGAGATAACCAATGTAAGTAACACCATCTCTAGAGCTATTAATTTTTGGGTCGATAGTATTTTGCAAGGCTATATTACTGAGTTTGAAATAGACACTATAACCTCATATAATGAGGAATATTTTTTTTCCAAGGACCACGAAGAAGGTATTTGTTATCTATTAGCACATGGATCAAGATGCTAGTTTATGAGAAGGGCATCTTGCAACTAAGTAGTTGATCCGCATACCCAAGGAGATGGGATATGTTGCGGACGATCTACAAAAAATATGGGAAATGGTGGGCTGAGATGTTCCCAGGAAGTATAGAACCTGAACTAGAATATGGAGTCATAAGAAGTGGAAGGAGATTTAGATCGGGGAAAATAAGAAAGACAGAGGAGGGTCAACGATCTCCTAGTTTCTTTGAAGAGAGTGAGCATGAAATTCAGTCGCAGTTGGATGAAGGGTCTTGTGATGAAGATGAAGAGTATCAGCCGATATATGAAGCAAAAGATTCAGCAGAATATATGGAGACACCAAAATCAGGACACAACTACATCACACTCGGAGTATCTCTAGAGGTAAGGCCTAGAGCCTCATCTCTTGAAAGAGTTGTTAGTACTGATAGTGTTAGTACTACGAATAGTGCGTTGGAAGGTACACCTCTACTAGAGTATTCATTAGATAACCCCAATGCGAACTCAATGGTCAAGCATGATATTAGGTTACCCACATTCAATGGGAATGGAGCAGAGGATCCAGAGCAGCATTGCTTCCTCTGTGAAGTTGTTTGGATGGTTCTCCTAGTTCACAACATGGACCTAAGGAAATTGCAGATGATCACAACTCTGAGGGGTCATGCGCTGCATTAGTTTATGAATTTTTGCATAGTACCACTAGGAGCACCATAGAAAATCCTTGAAGAGATATGGCTCGCAATGATTTCTGAGTTCAGAAAACCTAAATCTGAGTCGTTGTGTATCACTGAAATGAAGGAAATAAAACAATCACTGATATATTATGTATGGGACTTTGACCAGCAGTTTAAAACCTTGATGGAAAAATTAAGTTTCCAGATGTCAGATGTTCATCATAAAGAGTGGTTTATTGTTGCATTGTTACCATACATCTGAGACCCATTATTGCAACAAAAGATCGCATCACAGGAAGAAGCACTAGAGTTGGCAATGAATATGGAAGCTTCTCTAATCGATGATGGTGCCGCAAGAATGGTGCAGATTTAGTCACGATTTGCTAATATAACGATACAGCTCCAAGATATCAAGAAAGGCAACGAAGCCCAAGAATACTTATGATGTACGAAATGCCGAACAGATGGACACACAAGGATAATTTTCTGACCTACATGAACTATATCTCATCCGGTGCACTAAACCCATTGAGTGCCCATGGACTACCCTAGTGCCACATATTCCAATATAAAGGACATCGTGGCGAGGAGTGTCTATACTTACAAAAAATTGTAAGTACCCCAACAAGCCTCTTCTGTAAATTTTGAAAGTCAATAGGCCATGAAGAGAAGGATTGTAGAGAATACTAGCTCATGAAGAAAAATACGGTCGACACCTACTTAATGAAGAATGATGGGAAAACTTAGGCTGAACTAGCACAAGCATCCTATCATCCTACATAATTCCCACCCAATCCATATCATAACTAATATTAGTCGTCGTATGTGCCTCATAATCAGTATGCGCCTCATAATTAGTAAGCACCTCAGCATTAGTATGTGCCACAAAATCATTATCAACCACAATACCAACATAATCAGTACCCCCCACAGCAACCACACCCACAGGGAAGGAGTGGTGGAAACTCCAGAGGCTGAGGAGGAGGAGGATTTGGCAGAGGAAGAGGTCAGGTTACATGCTGTAACTGTGGACAGTTGGGTCATTATGCTAGATATTGTCAAGAACCTGCAAATACATGCTCATATTGTAAAGCGTAGGACCATAATGTAGAGCAGTGTCCACAGTTGATTGCAAAGTGGCAATCCAGGACCATTACAAGTCCTAACCCTATGTAGAATCCTAACCCAAATATGAATCCTAACTTGAACGTTCAGATGATTACTGTTGAGCCAAGAGAGCCAAGCGTTGTTGTGGTAACACAAGGAGGTGTTGCAACTGGAGCTCATCAGGATGTATCTCAAGTACAACTACAACCAAAGGTATGACCCACGACATAGAAGAAAGTACCATTCAATGTTAAAAAACAGAAGCAAGTCTTTTTGGACATACGACCAAATTTTGTAGATCAAGAACAACCATCGACATTAGGTGAATTTAGGGAGATTCCTAAACGCTTCCAACAGCTATTCTAGAAGCAAATCCTAAAAAAGTTTAGTAAGCTCAAATCGTTTCTGTTAAGTTTCTTAGCGCTAATTTAGGATAAATATGTTGTCGCAAAAGTAAAAGCACTGATAGAAGAAACCCTAGAAGATTCACAATCAGAAAGGAAAATTAATCAGGTTAAAGTGAAGTTTAAAACTGAGTGTGAGTTAAGAATGACTACGTAGATAGGTGACTATGACATGGATTACATCATTTTAGACCTGGGCTCGAACGTCAATATTTTGACATGACAAACTTGGGAAAGTATGGGAAATTCACGCTTGGACTGGTCTCCTATCTAGTTGCGACATCCAAATCAGGCGAAGGTCCTACCAATTAGTAGGTTGACTCAGGTCGCTATCATGATTGAAGGGTTGCACACATTTGTGAACTTTGAATTCATTAACATTGTCGACGACAAAAACCCATATCCCATGCTGCTAGGGATACATTGGGCCATAGACTATCAGACCATTATAAATTTCAAGAAAAGGATACTCTCATTCGAAGATAATTAGATGAGAGTGGTGTCACCCATTGACCTATTGGAAGGACAAATATACATCGAGCCTGTCTATAATGAGGGACAGGGTGATTATCTTGACCAGATCTACAATGTCACTGCTCTACAAGAAGATTACATAAATCCGATAGCAGATGGAAACCTAAGCTGGAAGAGTGCTAGGTCATGCAAATCTGACTCAGGGGAGGCCTTAGAGAATTGGAAAAACCAGTTGCATGAGGTCTCTATGAGGAGGTGCGCTAGAATCACAAGATAGGTGTGACGAGTGGAGAATGAGCTATGAGAGATTCCCACCTATGAGGGTTTACCTAACCTGGTGACCTTCCTGCATGACTTTGAAGGACTCCTCATAGAATCACAGTGATTGTCTACTTTAGATCATGCACTAAAGGATACACCCACTAGATGGTGGGGTACACACAAGCTGTCCATATCAAAATGGCCACATTGTAGAAGATTGATGGAAACCAGATTAGGTGAAGAAGTCACCACTATGAGTCATAAGTACACAGTTTTTTCAAACCCTGTCAAGCAGATAAATCAATGTTGCACCACATTTGTAGAATACCCACGTCAAGAATGGGTCCATCATTTCATTCACACATTGGAAATGACACCCCGAAGCTGGTATACATGTATGGAGTTGCAAAAAGGAACTTGGGATTGGAAAGAGGTAGCTAAATAGTTTGTGCACACATTTGAATTCTCTGATGAGAAACCTACAGTTGATGTTGCACTTCAAACGATAAAGGAAAATATATTTGTTGAAATCCCCGTCGAAGAGGAAAATTCCCACTAGTGTAGTGCGACCATCCAGCAATGGATGGCCTGATATACTCTAGCTGGAGACCTAGATGACGATCCAACTAACATACAAATACTGGAATCAGAGGGTACACGCGTAGTTGAAGGAAGTGGGATTTCAAGCTACCAGTTCCTCAAGCCGCTAAAAATAAAGAAAGTAAACATTGGGTTGCCAAAGAACCCAAAGTTCACCAATATAGGAGATTATTGGGACGAAGATATGGTCATAAAGATCACAGATTTGTTGCATGAGTATCAAGACCTATTTCCTACCACTTTCTCATAGATGAAGGGAATAGTTGACGACCTGGGAGAGATGAAAATACCCCTAAAACCAAATGTTAAACTAGTCAAACAACGACCTTATAGGCTGAATCCAAGGTATAAGGAAAAGGTAAAAACTGAATTGGATCACATGCTTGATGCAGGAATTATTGAACCTGTTGAGGAATCAAAGTGGATCAGCCCCATCGTGATCCAAGACAAGAAAACCACATGTGAAGTCAGGATCTGTGTCGACCTAAGGAAGCTTAATGATGCTTGCCTGCATGATCCATTCCCAACACCATTTACAGATGAAGTACTAAAAAGCATCAGAGGACAAGAGATGTATTCATTCACCGATGGCTTCTCTCGCTATCATCAAGTCAGGATCGCGAAGGAGGATCACCATAAAAAGACCTTTGTTACATAATGGGGATCCTACCAGTATACGGTAATTCCTTTTGGACTCAAGAATGCACCTACTATTTTTTCTACAATAGGACTTTCTTCTTTTAAATATTTCATTCATAAATTTCTTAAGGTATACTTTTGATCCAGATGGAGATCGATGGCCACCCACCTATTCCATTGGCTCAAAACAATTGTCCACTGTGGTAGTTTCCTAGTTATTTTTCGGCAGTTTTTCGAGTCCTAAACTTCTGGGGCCGTTTTGAGGCCTTAAACGACGTTTTTTGGAGATTCAGGGCCAAATGGTTGCCATCGACATGCATTTGACCAACCAAAAGTTGTAAATCTTATATAGACCTTTCCAATGAGCTATCAAATGCCCAAATCGGAGATCGTATGCAAACATTATGACCTCGGGAAGTTGACTGTTCAACTTACCACCGTGGGGCCGCAAACTTTATGACGGTTCATCTTCTAGGGTTACATTTTGGGAATTTTGGGGTTCTCACCTCATTTTTATTATAAATAGGCCCCTTTGGCCTCATTTTGTATTCATCTTGGCACGAATGAGCGTAGCAGCCACATCTCTTCTCAGAGATAGCTACCACCATTCTAACAATTGTATTACAGTCTATTCTATTTCCGCCATTTAATAGAATATGTTTTTACTGTATCTCTGTTATCTTTGCAAATTGTCTATTATTATGATTCTATATATGTTCTTTCATTTCGTTCAAGCATAAATATGGATCAGTGGTATCAGAGCAATCTGCTCTTTGATTGTTTCTCGGTGCATGTCCCCGACGAGGTCCGAGTACAGAGAGTTTGGTCTCGAACTAGTTTCACTTGATCATTCTTGCCGTCCCAAATGACCTCCCATGGCGGAAGAAAAGAGAGATGACGGAGCAGGAGATCCTATCAAGTCGCTGCTCGAGGAAGCCCTCGAACGACAGAGGAACGAGATGATGGATAGTTTCACCCAAATCCTTCGGCGAATGCCAGTCGCGGCCAGTGCATCTTCAACAAGCAGCCGGTTCGGGGATGCAACTCCCTTTAAGGTACAAGTTAACTTTGATATTCCTTTATTTGAAGGAAATATTGATGCAGATGCCCTGGATAATTGGGTGAATGTTCTAGAAGGGTATTTCTCTGTTCACAATTTTTCCGACAGAGAAAAGATCACCTTTGCGCTCCTTAAGGCAGTCCCCTATGTCCAAAATTAGTGGGGTACTTATTGTGAGAAAAACTTATCAGACGAATCTGAAATGTTTGAAACAATTCCCACTTGGGCCTCTTTCATAGATGCCGTCAAGGAACAGTATTACCCTGTGGGAAACTATGATGACCAGTACACAAAATGGACCATTCTGCGTCAAGAAAGGGACCAGACGGTGTCGGAGTACACCAACAAATTTCATACTCTGCGGACAAAGCTGGGTATCAAAGACTCCGAGCGGCACCTAATCCTGAAATATCGCAGTGGTCTACATCGGTACATCTGAACTGAGATGGACTTCCTCGACATCTCTTCACTTGGATCCGCCTATCGGTATGCTGTCAAAATCAAGGAGAAATTTCGACAAAAGAACAAGAGAGACTCTGGACCTACGAATCCACCGCACAAGCAAGGCAAGGGAAACCCTGGCCTACAGAACACAACAAAAGAAAACGACAACCAGTCCCCGCCACAAGCAAAGAAGGGAGATCGAAAGACAAAGAAGGACACTGGTAAGTGGTGCGAATTTCATAAAAGCCCTTGGCACAACACTGATGAATGCCGCTCAAAGCAGTCATTAGTGGCCGAGATCAAATCTTCAGAATCAGATCCTGATTCTGATTCTGAACCCAATGCCATAGCCGCAGACAATGGGAGGCAGATCATTGATGCAGACCCCACTGCCACTATTGCTACCGCACAAATTCAACTAGAGGATCCTGAAGAGTCAGAGGTAGAGGAGCGCCTATTCCACTCGCAGATGTGGGTGAAGGGGATGCCTCTACATTTTGTTGTTGACAATGGTAGCCAAAAGAACTTGATCTCAACAGAATTCGTCAAGAGATTGGAGCTTTCGACAACACCACACCCGCAACCTTACAAAATCGGTTGGCTAAGACAAGGACATGGTATCCGCATTACTTAGCAATGCCTCCTATCTTATGGCATCAATCCTTTCCAAGACGAGGTACTGTGTGATGTGGCCCCACTTGAAGTCTGTGATGTTCTTTTAGGACAACCATATATGTGGAAGCGTCATGCTGTATATGAGTCACGGCCTCGCAGTGTCATTGTCACTTTGGGAGGACAACTTTACCGGATCCCAGAGACAGTTGCACCTACTACCGTCTCGCAGGGTAGGAAGATAAGCTCCCACACCAGAAAATTATTCCTCTTCACAATTGCGTCTGAAGGAGAACATAAGATCACAGAGACCTCCACACCCTTTGCATAGGGTGTCTCTGCTCATCAGACACAAGAAGAAGACAGAGCCATTGTTTCCTCATCAATCCGAGTACCTCTACAATGCAAGGCCACGCATTCAAGGTGCTCATCCAGAAACAAATCATCCAGACAACAATTACATCCCTCTCGGGATGCCAAAGAAAAGCAGCCTCTTCACTTCAACAAATGTCGCACCAGGAGATCAACTCAACACACAATTCGAGATATGATACGGGATTCGACGCAATGGAGACCATTGCTTCCTAAGGAGGGAGGATAGATCCAGATGGATATTGGTGGCCACCCACCTATTCCACTGGCTCAAAACAATTGTCCATTGTGGCAGTTTCCTAGTTATTTTTTGGCAGTTTTTCGAGTCCTAAACTTTCGGGGCCGTTTTGAGGCCTTAAACGACGTTTTTTGGATATTCTGGGCCAAATGGTTGCCATCAACATGAATTTGGTTGACCAAAAGTTGTAAATATTAGATAGACCTTTCCAACGAGCTATCGAACGCCCAAATCGGAGATCATATGCAAAAGTTATGACCCCGGGAAGTTGACTGTTCAACTTACCACCGTGGGGCCGCAAACTTTATGACGGTTCATCTTCTAGGGTTACGTTTTGGGACTTTTGGGGTTCTCACCTCATTTTTATTATAAATAGGCCCCTTTGGCCTCATTTTGTATTCATCTTGGCACGAATGAGCGTAGCAGCCACATCTCTTCTCAGAGATAGCTACCACCATTCTAGCAATTGTATTACAGTCTGTTCTATTTCTGCCATTTAATAGAATATGTTTTTACTGTATCTCTGTTATCTTTGCAAATTGTCTATTATTATGATTCTGTATATGTTCTTTCATTTCGTTCATGCATAAATCCGGATCAACTTTGATGATTGGACTGTGTTTGGTCTAGTAAGATACCATATTGAGAGTTTACGCATGATCTTGGGCCTCTTTTTCCAGTATCAGATCGCGCTTAATTCCAAGAAATGTATTTTTTTCACACCATTTTGTGTGCCATCGGGTCACATTGTCTGTCACGGTGGAATTTTTGTCGACCCAGCAAAATTTGCAATTATCCTTGACTTACCACCACCCACATCAGTCATGCAACTCAAATCACTACTAAGGAACACAAGCTACTATAGCAAGTTTATTAAACGATATGCAGAGATCACTGCACCTATGGAAAAGTTGTTGAAGAAAGATGCAAAGTTTCAGTGGATGGAACCTTGTCAAGAGAGCTTGGATAAATTAACGAACAAGATGGCTATTGCACCAATACTAGTATTCCTAGACTAGAAGAAGGAGTTCCATGTTCATGTCGATGCCTCATCTGTTGTGCTCAACATTGTATTGACACAACCAAGAGAGGATGCACTTGACCACCCCATTGCCTTTGCCAACAGAAAACTATCAACGATAGAGAAAAATTACACCACCACAGAGAGAGAAGGCCTCGCTATGGTCTATCCGCTTCAAAAATTTCAACATTACTTTTTGGGTGGACATTTTGAAATGTACACTGATCATTCAAATTTAAAGTACCTGGTCAATAAGCCTAGTGTTTGGGGGGGAGATCTGTCGATGGCTCCTCCTGTTTCAAGAGTTTGACCTTGAGGTCAGAGTTAAAACTGGTTGACTAAATATCAGGCCAAACCACCTATCACAGATAGAAAGTGGTGAATAACCAACCAGTCTGGAGGATAAATTTCCCAAAATGCAACTATTTGCGATCCACATGATGGATGATCAAAATACGAAGTTTAACACCATCATCCATCTCCTCGACATAGGTTATGCACCTGAAGGACTATCCACTAACTAGAAGAAACATTTGGTTGTTAGATCTGTTGATTATACATTGATTGTTGGACACTTATACAATCTTGGCGCATATGAGATATTGTGTCGATGTGTTTTCAATTATGAGTGAACTTGGGTAATGAGTGAAGCACATGCCGGTGTTGCAGGAGGACACTATGCAGGAAAGCAAACTATGCACAAGATATTACAAGAAAGACTATGGTGGAAAACCATACACATGGAAACTAAGAGTTTTTGTCGGCACTATGATATCTTCCAGAGAACAGGAAAACCATTGTGTCACGATGAGATGTCCCTTGCACTATAGATAACACTTCAATCGTTTAACAAGTGGGCTGTTGATTTTGTTGGACCAATCACTCCACCAGGTAAGAGGGCTGGTGCGAGCTACATTATCACTACAACCAATTACTTAACTAGATGGGGTGAATCCACACCTATTAAATATTGCACCACTACGACTGTGGAAAACTTTTTATTTGAAAATGTGGTGACTAGATTTGGCTGTCCAAAAATTCTACTCAATGACCAAGGTACGCATTTTGTTAACAAAATGATTACTAATCTTACTATAGAGTTCCATATTCAACATAAGAATACGAAACCCTATCATCCTCAGGAGAATGAAACGGTTGAAGCCTTCAACAAGATTTTGGAGAATGCATTAACCAAAGTATGCAATGTGCGTCGAGATGACTAGGATTAGAAATGTTCAGCTGTGATATGGGCATACCGCACAACTTGTAAGAGACTGACATGGCACACCCCATTCAAACTGGTGTATGGCTAAGAAGTTTTTTTGCCAATGGAGTACATTACGACGAGGCTACGGATTGCTGCACTAACATATATGACTAACAGAGATGTTTTTGAGCAAAGGTTGTCGCAACCTGTTCAGATGGAAGAGGAACGATTCATCATCGAACTCCATAAAACTGTCGAGAAGCAGAGGCAGAAAGCGTGGCGTGATTTCCATGTTCGAGTTAAGCCATCCAAAGTTGGAGGACTTGTGTTGATGTATGAAAGCAAATTCTTCAAACATCTAGTAAATTTTAAAATGCTTTGACTAGGGCCATATACGATAGCGCACATCACTGACGTGGCTGCAATAAAACTGGAGAAACTAGATGGAACATACATCATGGGTATGGTGAACGGTAGTCACATGAAACCTTGCTATGATGGTCGTGACATGCCTGGATAAGATTACGCCGTGTGCAAAAAAAAAGAGAAGAGAACGCAAGGATACTATTATGTCGCATGTCTGTGACAGAACTAGGTAAAGTGCAGGAAAAAGCAGGAATGACAGGATGGCCGACATGAAAGTGCGAATATCAGACTGTTATAGCGGATTTCACCACTTCAGGTGAATCACACTTTGTATGGCCTTCCCCTATCCCGCTGCAGACTCTTTAGACCCCATGGACCATATTTTATCCTTTGATGTTTCCTTGATCATCCCTAAAACTATATAAAAAATTATATACGCAGCTTTTTATCCGATAACCACGTACATACGTGGGTTTAA
>LPNX011048034.1:258236-283724 GCA_001517045.1 Pseudotsuga menziesii | reverse complement strand
TGGGATGACCCCTAGTCATAACTGAGTAGCACCGGAGATATTTCCAGGATTGTATTTGTATCTGGGGGCTCTTTCGAGAGTTTCGGGCTTTGCTACCCTTCCCATACGGTCAATCCCTCCTGTGACTGTCTGCCTGAGCTTTGATTATATTGAGGTGATCTTAGTGACCTTACCTAGGATATCGAGGGGGTACTTGTAGAGGTTATTCTGCAGGTGTCCTGGCTAGGTAGAGGTCGGACAGCACAATCGCTATATGCGTTGAAGCTGAGGGCCATTATAATTGGTTACGTACCTCCGCTTGTAGTGTATGGGAGTTTCGAGCCTCTCCCAGGTGAGACATACCTGCTGCATTTGGGAGCTCACATATCCTCCCCTTGGTTTGCTTGTATTTTGGCTGTAGATTTTCTTATGAGTGTGCTCTTTGTGCACTAGTTGGCCTTTGGGATCATGGTTACTTGAGTATATTTATGCTCTCTTGAGTTTGGGTCCTTTTATTTTTGGCATGCCTGGTATCCTATCACCCATCTTGGTCCTAGTATGGACCCTGGTGTCAGACTTAGGGGCATCACAGCCCCTTACCGTGCTCATAGATTTGGGAATGGTCATCTTCCATCCTCTACCCCATTTATGGAGGATTTTTGTTCCCTTTGCTCGGTCTTTACACCAGTGGTCACCCTCGCGGGGGTGGTAGTGTATGCGTGAACGTTGGGTCTACACCTTAGTTCCCTTTTTATGTCTCATCGTTCACCGTACTGTTTCCTTTGGGTGCGGTTTTCACGATCATTCCTCCCTATATCCTATAGTTTGGATTCTTTATTGGCTATTTAGTGTTTATGGACTATTATGGTTATCATGTAGGGTCCACTTTGTGTACACTCTCTCTGAGTTTTTGACCTGTTCGTGCCTATCTCAGGTATAACATCTATACTGGCATATAGGTTAGGTTCACCACTGTTTGCATTTTGCATGACCTTATGACCATGTCACTATGACCTTAGGTACGAACCCACTCTATTATGTCACGGAACCTTCTTGTTGCTATAGAAGTGGCATTATATGAGTGGTAGAGCTTCACCTTACATTGGTACCCTAGTTAGCGCCTTATTTGCATTTGGTGCCCATGCCGACGTTTTCTCCTTTAGGGTGTGGGAGTCTGTTGTATAGTATTGCCATGACATTTCGCAAGAGCTTCATACTCCTCTTGATCTTATGCTGGCCTTTTTCCCTCCGGACTCCCCTTATGTCAATTTGTGAATGCATTATCATGGGCTTTGCCTGCCTTATTGAGCTTTATGCCGGCTCCCCTGACATTGCGTTTCAGCCATATAGCCCGAGCTTGTCTCATGTCTAGCCATGCAGAGCCATTTTTATATCCTTCACAGCTTGATTCCCTTTTTACCGGGAGGGGATTTTCCCCCGAGTCTCGATATCCTACACATGTATCCTTGCATTGAACATAGGTATGTTCCACTACTTGGAACTAGTTTGTTTGCCCAGATGATACTCATCTCCTCCTAGTTTGTAACTATAAAGCTAGTTTTTTCTTTTTTCAAGCTTTTCAAATAACTGAAAAAGTCCAAAAAAAATAAAAAAACCAAAAAGCCGGACAAGGAAAGATGTTATCTTTGGCAGCTTTCGAGTCATGTCACCTTCGAACAGAGCACTGTATATCACATCCATTGGTCAGGTTATAGTTTGACTTAGGATCTGTACTCGTTTATCTGAGTTTATCTCCACCGACTGGTTAAGCTTCCAGTCCCTATGGAGCCTCTGTTGATGCCTCTTGTGTCACAGAGATGTCCCAGTTTGTATATCGAGTCTATGCTGCCTTCATTCAGTCACCATACACCGTTATGCTCTTGTTCGAAGGAAGTTGAAACCTGTGTCGGCCATTCCTCAGTTATCTTGACTTTGCATTCCCGGTACAGTTACTGGTTCATGCACTTTATGATCGAGTCATTCCACATTAGACAGCTTTGCTGAGTACCTCGTGTTGGATGATGGGGGATGCCTTAATGCCCTCCTTCCAGCTGATTTCATCCCATCAACTTCAGATCATTTATTCTAGGATTGGAATCTAGAGTCCTTTTGAGTTCCTTGAGACTTGCAGTCATCAGTGGCAGGTTATCTCACCATCGATAGTTTCTTGGGAATACATCAATGTCCCCTGATCGATGGATTCTCTCAAGTGTTCGACCTCAACACATCTATTCACACTTGTTATTTTGCACTCTAGTACCTTGATTCCCATTATCATTATCGGTGGGTAATCTCACGTCTGTTAACGGTATACATCAATGACCGGTAATCAGACGATGGACTACTATGTTCGACCTCGACACCTCTATTCGCATAGTAGGACATGTACTCGTAGCGATTTGTGTAGAATACCTTCCAGACTGGTGGCATCTCTTATATGCTACCTCCTTGATCATGCCAGTGTTCATGAGATTTCAGCTCTCGTGACTTGATTCCAGTGTATGTCAGACATTTCCAGCCACTATGGAAATCTTGATCTATTGTATATCTTCAGCCATTTTGGAGATCATGGTCCTTTGTATATCTTCATCATGGAGATTCTGATATATGTATATTGTACGTGGCGATGACCACATATGTGATATCATGTATTATGCCTATTCATGGCCATTGTACTCTTATGTATCTGGGACTGGTATATGTACTTGCAATTATATGCAAAGTTGTATCATTGTACTATGTTGATTAGGTGGCTGGTCTTCCATTTGGGATCCTTCATCACTCCACTTCTGGGATGGACTTATAATGTATTTCAGCCATCGTATGACCCCTCTGACCTCACACATTAGGGGGCATCTGTTATAGCGGATTTCACCACTCCAGGTGAATCACACTTTGTATGGCCTTCCCCTATCCCGCTGCAGACTCTTTAGACCCCATGGACCATATTTTATCCTTTGATGTTTCCTTGATCATCCCTAAAACTATATAAAAAATGATATACGCGGATTTTTATCTGATAACCGCGTACATACGCGGGTTTGACCCATATAACCACGTACATTGGGATGTGTGCATAATCCAAATCCTTTTGGAGTTTTCCTTGACATGGATCCGAATCATTCGACTCCTGGCCTTCCATATGCCTTGAGATCGCTCGGATTTGACCCTTCATTATCCCTTGTGAAGATATATAAGGAACCCCTTGGTACATTCAAGGCATATAGAGAGATTGAAAGCAACAAAACTATAGTCCATTGTTGCCAGAATTTATGCTTGATTCTGCATCCCTTTGTCCCTTTGGAGCACTTTTGTGTTCTTCCCTAGCTTTCCTTTTGCTAGTGAGCTTGCTATCGTGAGATGGAGGATTGAGGTGGTGGAGGCCCAAGTGGGGGATTCAGTTTCTCCGGTTCGCAGACATGCCGTCAGAGGTTGTACCTATCTTGTAATCTTTGATTTATATTAATAAGAACTATCTTTTCCTGTCCAATGATGTGTATTTGATTGAATATTGTATCCATTGGAATATGTCAAATGCTTTTACATTATTGATTATATATGCTAGAATAGATCTAACACCATGATATATAGTATGCTTGTATTGTTTACTTGTTGTTGAGGAAGTATTATATCAATTCAAGTTGAAGATTGGAAAGCTCAACGGGGATCTACTTCAACCGTCCGGAATAAGGTACGAGGTCTGATCCTTTAGTGTTAGACATTTTATTTCTATTGCATATTGGGAAAGATTGATTTCTGGAGTCAAAGCTATCTGTTGTGGGATAGGGGAAGGCCATCCAAAGTGTGGTTCACCTGTAGTGGTGAAATTTTCTATGATGGCCATGACATGCCTGGATAAGATTACGCCGTGTGCAAAAAAAAAGAGAAGAGAATGCAAGGATACTATTATGTCGCATGTCTGTGACAGAACTAGGTAAATTGCAGGAAAAAGTAGGAATGACAGGATGGCCGACATGAAAGTGCGAATATCAGAAAAAGTTTGAGGTAGTTATGACATCTATTCCTCATTAATTCGACGAGATACGAGGATAATGGAGGCATGCTTTTTGGTCCCATCAGTCGTCCTTGCCATAACTACCATAACTTCCCTGACAGGTACAGCTCAGAAATTGAGTAGTCGAATTTATGAGGAACGCATCGATCAAGAAGCTGACTTGATCGATAAGACCTCGTCCTCCCATCGCATGATGAACGCATTATGCGTAGGCACCTATAAAGTAGAGCTTCATCCTCAAGTTTCATTTTACTTGCACCCGTCAAGAGAGAACCAGAGCCGAGAGTTGACAAAGAAGAATCCTGTAACAAAGAGTGAGCCGAAACTCATGGTCATCGAGATTTCTAGGGCCAGTGAGAGAGGTTGGGAAGTCATCTAGACCACAACTGTCAAAGAAACACAAGGCTAAGGCCGTTGCGGATATGACTGAGCAGGACATGATGGAGGAGGATGCACCAGAATCACGTCTGAGACGTTTACGTCATCAATGAAGAAGAAAAATTTCCCAGCACGTTCGAACAAGGAGAGCCAACATGCAGAGGGTGACGCTCCCGAAGAAAGTGCACACCAGCTTAGTGACACACATGATCCCTAATAGTTTGCGCCTCTTGATGGAAATAGTGTCAAAGATCACCAAGCTATTGTTTGAGGACTGTGACACCCGCAAGAGGGTGGGCTTGGAAAGGAGA
This sequence comes from Pseudotsuga menziesii, assembly GCA_001517045.1. Classification (NCBI taxonomy): domain Eukaryota; kingdom Viridiplantae; phylum Streptophyta; class Pinopsida; order Pinales; family Pinaceae; genus Pseudotsuga; species Pseudotsuga menziesii. Next base: position 279,041 of record LPNX011048034.1, on the reverse strand, counting down.
AACTATATGACTATGGTTTTGGCCGAGTCATTTGCGCCCCAGCTCTTAGTGCTGATGGAGTGGGACAGCGGTGTCGATAACGTGGGACTGCTAAATATATTTCTCATGCCTCACTTTGGGCACAACACCTAGGCGACCACATATGTAAAGCAGCTCATTTTCTGCTTTCACAGAGGATGTTTATGGATCAAACGACCCTACCTTGTCAATGTCAATCTCATCTCATCGATAATGGGTCTTCCAAAGACAGGGCATGACCCTTCACCATATTTGCGCCATAACAAATACACCACCAAGATGAAGTAGAAGTATAATGTTCAGCGTGCGGGTAGGGGATTCCACATTTCCCCCATAAAGGAAAATATGGTAAGGTTTGTAGCCATAATCTTGTCTTGCAAATTGTTGTGCAAGATCAGGCCTACTGAGTGCACCGCAGGGGCGATAGAAATCGCAAAACAATGTGCACAAGGAGTAATCTTTAACTGGTCGTAGTTCCTACTGAATGAATTGATAGATTATGCAGAGCAGGTGCAAGAGGAACCTAGGGCCAAATTTCATTACTCCTAGATGCTCATCCTGATCTCTTTCATTCTGTGGTCCAACCTACCAAACTACCAGTTGATGGATGTATCAGTACTTTTCCTCGGTGCAAAGTATCAAAATATGTGGGAAGATAAATCAGACAAGATCCACTAGAAGGACAATAACTTCAAGTTCTTTCTTCATGGTGAGGCTCTATGCGATGTTATCAGGAGGTCCCATAGATTAATGGCTGTGATGGTGAAAAGATATGTGGCATTCATAAACTTCCAAGCCGGTGTACATAACACTATTCTGGAATCAAAGAAGGACGCAGCAAAGCAAGCACACCAAGTAGGGTTTATGATCGTTGATACAGACATTGACGCAATCATCTAGGATTAACCTAAAGAATGGCACAGCCCAGTAGTAGAGACGATGGATGAAGGAAGAATCCAAGAAGACATGCCAGCTAACCAAGGTGGAAATGACGGCACAGAAACTGATGTGAAAAACAGTCAAGGAAATGGAAAAGGGAATGGTCATGGTAATGACCAGTAGGATGGATAAGCAAATGACGGTGGCGACAGGAAAGACGATAAGTCACTGAGCTCCAATGATGATGATAGTGAGCAGAACAAAGATGATGACGATGATGATAAGGATGAGGACTCTAAGGGCACACCTACTGACAAGGATGCAAAGAAGGCTCGCGAAGAGTCACGTAGTGTAGAGCAGCATCTGCGTAAGAAGCACAAAGTAGATAAATCGATTAACACGATAAACTTAGCCCATGAGAACATATATTTCTTTTCTGATTCCATTGCAGAGGTTGCAAATTCCAGCATGAAAGGAATAAGTAAGAAACAACTGCGACTGACCAACAAGCTCACCGAGCATATCAACCAGCTAACAAAGGCCATAAAAGAAGTTAAAATCAATGTCGAGCCTAAAAATTATGGTTTGGATCCCAGTATCCTGTTAGTCACACTAGAGTTGGTGTCACCGATAAAAGTAGAAATCCAGGCGTGAGTAATAGAGACAGGGACACCTAAGTTTGATGATGTGGTCCACGGGTTTTAGATGTTCAACATGGACTTCTCTAAACTCACGTTGGCTGAATTTTATGTTTCACAGCAGGCGGTTGTGACCGAGGTATGCCCCAGAGAAAATGCAGTATCATATCAAGAGACCAAGCATAAAAGAAAGGAGAAAACACACAAGACCCTCCTTAGAGAAAGGAGCAGGAAATTGAGGTAAGAGAGCAGAGAAGGCTTGCACTCGCTGAAGCCATCAAAGGCGTGGTCACGGAGTTCCCACCAAAGGCAAGTCAACAAAATGAAGACTCAGTTGTCAGGGTTGGCCTCCTCTCCAAGATCATGGTGGAACTCAAGAAGCAATTAGAAGAGCTTCAGGCAAAGAAGGTACTAAGCACACCTTCGAATTTGCTTGAAGAGTGAAATAAAGCATCGTCTGAGGCTGTTGTGAGGATAAGAAAAGGAGAAAAACTTTGCACTAAGGCAGTGGAAGTCGTTTCTGCGATATGGGAAGTGCTTCTGGAGGATGAGACTGGGGAAAATATCAAGGAAAACGTGCAGCAAGATGATGAGAAAATCACCGTGACAAAGGTAGAGATGAAGAAGGTGTCGCTTAAGGAGAAGGTGATAAAAATGGCTGAGATCAAGCAGCTCCAGCAAGAAGTCCAAGATCTTAGTGAACAAGAGTAGACTAGGAATGAGGAAGTATTTGTGCACCAGTCAGATGCAGTGCGATCTATAGGTCTTATTCACCCTGTATAGCAGAATCTTCAACACATCACACAATCACTAGAAGAAGGACCGTCCGAACATATCAGCGTAGACCGGGTGGAACAGTTGGCCAAGCAGGCGGAGGAAGTAACAGAGGAAGTTTCCAAGGTACAAAAAAATTTGAAGGAATTTTAGGACAAGGTTGGTCCTATCATGCAGCCTGAGCCAGAGGCTTAAGTTTGCGAACACTCAAATTTTGCGGAGACATCCATTTTTACTTAGTGGCTCGAGATGAGCCACATTTGAGTGTTGGGTTCCTGTTGGGCCAAGAAAAGTGCATAAGGAATAATCTATCGTGCAAGCGCAAGAGGAATAGTGGGCATGCAATAGAGGAAAAGTAGAGTAGAGGAAATTGTGATGAGGATAGCTGCGGTGAGGAAGGTAGATCCAATTCGGTGGAACAGGAAGGTAGAAGATTTAAAGAGGAACATGTACAAACTGACGGAAGACTACAGAAGGCTAAAGGACAGTTTTGTGGCTAGTTATGACCAGTACCAAAGGCTGAAATACATTTTCGTGGCTAGTTAAGGATGTGGTTAATGTCATACAGGACTTTTGTGGCCATTTGGGCATGCCATCAATGTAATTGCAGGTATTTTGTAGCCACTTGAGTCTATAATAACTTAGTAGTACTCAGTCAACCCTACGTGGTCTTGTAAATACTATAAATAGGAGGAACTCGCTCTGTATAAGGGTTATACTTTGTTATATTTTGTTAGCTTAAAGAGGTAGCTTCAAGAGGTAGGTTCAGTCAGTAGAGTAGAAGTGTTGTTGACTTAGAAGAGGAGTCTAGTAGAAGTAGAAGGTTGTTGAACCACAAATCTGCAGCTGAGTGTGCAGACGTTAGTAGATGTAATCTACAGTTGAGTGAAAAGATAGTCAAGTAGAAGATTCGATCTAGGCTGTGTGAGGATCAATAGGAGTAGATAGAATCAATAAACCAGAGAGCATGAGAGCAAGAAGATTGAGTCAGAAATACATATCTTAAGAACATTTTGCAAGTCGCAGACTGCAAGGTGCTACATATATTTCTCATGCCAAAAGAAGAGTGCCTTGTTGTTTTTTCCCAGATGGGTTTCCACATTATTTCCTGTGTTGAATGAATGAATGTTGTCGAATATTGAATTCTTATGTTAATGTTCAATATTTTCTTATCTTGCATATTGTTACAGTTACTGTTGAATGCTTGTCGCAATATTACCAATCAGTGTTTGAATGTTAAATCATTGTTGACATGTTATGTATAAGTTCATGGTTAAATATATTAAGATATAATATAAATCGCACCCTGTTCAGTGTAAGTAAGGAATCATTTGTGCCGCACAGTTGCGCTAGTTGTTAAGTGGATACGAAAAAGTTTGTATCGCATGTCGGTTGTGGCACAAAGTTGCACCTCTATCACACAACAATATACTCCATCCTCATGTCTCTGTCGAGTGCCTTGGCTATGCGCCAATGGTCTATAATCCCTCGCCAACTGTAGTCTAGCAGTTACACATTAATATATCTCGGGTGAGACTATGCTTTCCTCGTGAGCATTTCTGACTAAGCTTTCTCTATCGAGTCGATGTCTTTTGGTGTCTTTTTGGTATTGTGTTGTTGTTGAACCTTGGGTCGCATAAGTAAGGAGATAGAGGCCAACACATGGCTTGGAAAACATGGGACACTGAATGCGAAAGGAAAAAGATGAATTGGATAGTCAAAAGCACAATTTGTGTCAATTCAAAGAAGAGATGAGGGAGAAACTAGAGCAGGTAGCATAAGACCTCCATGACATTAGAATGGTCCGAGGAAATCCATCACAAGAGAAATTCCAAGCCATCCAGGCACTCACAGAAAGAATAACCCACATCGATATCCAGGTTGGAACAATGGTCTTTGAAGCTCGAGTACCAAAATAAGTTGAAGCCAACCAGAACTTTGTCAACGACGTTGGCTCTGGGACCCCTCTTGGAAAATAATAAGGTGTTAGATGTTTTTTTTTCTACTATTGGGATAATATGCCTGTATATTTCAGAATATATTTAGTAGGAAAGTAGTATTTCTTCTTGTTTATCAGTATTATGGACAATATGGAGTAGACAATCCTTGTAGCATTAGATACAATAATCCTCTTTCAGATGTGAAAACCTAATGTAATCTCCCAATGCTCCATCATTTGGGTTTTTGTTAATATATAATAATAGTCATCTTTGTTATAAAAGAAAAATGTAGATTAAATATAAGTACTCTTTCTAAGAATTCATTTACAAGTTTACAAAGTAATAACAATTATTCATAGAGATAATAACTCAAGAAGTAACTAGGTCTAACTTGAAAAAGATGAATTTATTATATTATTTAGAACATGAATAATCTCTTAATTGTATATTCATCCTTGAACTTATTCAATTATAAAAAACATTTGAATATGAGTTGATACTGACATTTATTAGAATCCCAAGAATCTAGATTTCAATAATATAACTTTAAATGCTCAAAATAAAAAAGGACTGATAACTTTAAAATAATCAACCAAAAACATATATAATTAAAATTATGTGTACTTTCTGCCAACTTTCAAAGGAACAAGCTTGTTCCTCCCAACCTTAGATTTTACAGTAGTTTATAATCTCTCAACTTCTAAGAATATCACCCCCGAGCCAAACCAAGCTTACTAAGGACTAAGACATAGGGATTGTTATGATGTGAGATCTTTTATTAAGTAGACTTTCCAATAGGATCTCTTTAGTCGGCTCTATTGCTCATGTATAAATTATCCATTTCCCAATACAAGATATCACATCCCAAGGCCTAATTAATATGGGACAAGTAATGAGTGCTCAACGAGATAGCCGAGATGGACCTATACAGTGGAAATGGGAATACTTACCTCCTACAATCTCCCTTATCTATTATTCTTTCTTCAGCTTGCTTAATCATTTTTTTACTGAATGGATTCCTCTCTATTTTTGGAGAAATTCTTTTTTTTGAATAAAACTTGATAGATAGAAAGCAATGAGCATCCTCTCCATTTAACTCATCTTCTTCTTTTCTTGGTTTAGGAAAGTAGTTAGAGTTCATTTTAATTCTTCACGTTTTCTTAAATTCAATAATTATTTTTTTCTCATCTTTGATTAAATTTCTCTTTTTAAGTTTTAATCACTTACAAGTCGTAACCCTTAATAAACTTGGTTTCTCTTTTAACAAGGTGTCCCATAACAAGTTGGTGAAAAAACATTATAAATTAAATATCACTTTTAATCACATAAATACATTATAAATAAGTTCTTCGCCGCAACTTATGTCAAAACATAATAAGTCCTATAACTTATCAAAAAATAACCAAATTTCTATGACTTATTGATTGATTAAGGGTAAAGTCTTGGGACTTTACCTATATCTTGATGTTATCTCTTCAATGTGATTTTTGTGGCATTGCTGGATTGCTTATAGCATTGTGTGTATGTATATGCATTGATGCAAACATTTACATAAAAAAGTAATTAGGCTTATATGGTGAGCTTTGGGTGTGTCATATCAACATATAAAGAATACAAGGAGTAGTCGTATATTTCGTTTCATTTTCCTGAAAACAATTTGTTTACTAATGACCTACCTTGTTATTTTCTATGGGGGTTAAAGTTTTCTCTAGTGAACATGTTTAACTTATTTGTCAAGTTCTAGAAAATTGAAAAGAAACATGTCTTATACTATGTGATAGTTTAACTCGTTACGACAAGTGACAAGAGCATGTCAGCGAGATACAATTATGTTAAATTCGAAGAAAACTTTTTTATACTATGTAATAGTTTAAGTCATTATTGCAATTTTACATAGTTTAAGTCATTATAGCAAATAAAATGAGCATGTATGTGAGCTACAATTATGTTTCGTTATATTATGAATAAATTTATTAATATTGGATTGGAAATTTTGCATTTGATCCTTTCAACTTTCTGTTTAGTTTTTTTTTTCCAAAGAAAAAATTCTTAAATATATTATTCACTTTCAGTAGATGGTCCAAAAGGTCCATTGTACAAAAAAATAGGAAACTATAAAGTTGTCAATACATCGATATTTGCCTCAAGAGGAGTACACAATATCATTAACAGGTCCAAAAAAATCCAACTGTTTAAAGTTGTTATTACATCAGGAAATACCTCAAAAAAAGGGGCTATTTAAGTTGATTGTTAATGGGTAATATTAATGTTTTTATTTGTTTTAATTAAAAAAAATAGATAGAGAAATTTAAGAATTAACTATGAGTTGAGTTGGTTATTTATGTGAAGTGTTAGTGGCTAATGTTAATGATCCTATTAGTTTTAATTAAAAAGAAGATAGAGAAATCTAAAAAGTAATTACTCTTGGTATTATTAATTTGTTTATGATTAATTTATTTAGTGTATAATACTATGCTTTTTGTAGACGTTAACCATCATCATAATGGCATACAACTTTTGGGTGTTGGCATGAGTAACAAAATTTGTTGGCTAATCTAAGGTTATTTAATTTTTTTTATTTAATGAATTTAGTTTTTAGTATAGTATATTGTTTTAGTATAATGTTATATAAATTTTTACATTTAATGGAGTGAGCCACGTATTTTATTGTTTAAGTTAACGTATCCAACTATTTAATTTAATAATTTTGTTTTACTTAGGTATTGTAATATAACATAATATTTTTTATTTTTTTTATTAAACAAATATTTTTAATTTATATATATTTTCATTATTATAATTTATTTTACATATAAAAATATGACTTTTTTATGAATATATAAATTCTTTTAATATATTGAATTTTGTGTATCAATATCTCACATACTTAGTAACCTCAAGGTGCAGAGCCACACGAAATTTGAATTATTGTTGATACTCAATGGATTTACAGTGGGATTCTTCAAAGAGAGGGCTTAAGGGAAACCTAAGTTTGTCTCATGCGTTTTGCAAACTTCTTTAGTCAACCAAAGATTAGTATTCCTATATCCAAGGCTCCAACTATTTCTATTTTTATGACTAGCTTTCACACTAGATAAATCTTAAGCTTACTCATAAATATTTTTATCTGGTTATTAATCATTTTAAGTACAAAATTTTAAAATTTTAAAAAATAGTTTCAATAATCTATTTATATATTTTTTCTATAAATTATTATGGAACATCCATAAATATCTTTATCCAGTTATTAATCATTTTAAGTGCAAAATTTTAGAAAATGGTTCCAATAATCTACTTATATATATATTTAAATATATATATAACATCAATGACCAACTAAGCTTTTGTGACTAATATGCCTTCTCAAAGCCAATCACATAAACATGTGTACTTTTTATTTATTTTTATTGATAAAATATTTTATCAAACATTATTTTTTTATATATGTTATATTTAAAAATAAAATAAAATAAATATAAAAAGTATTTATATAGTTTATATTTAAAAACAAAAAAATAAATATAAAATACTAAATAAATACACCTTTTTTCTTACTTTTTAATAATATTATGAAATAGCTGTCCAAATGGAATAATGGAATACAATAATGAGAATGCTTATTAAATTAAATACATTTTTAAGACCAACAAAACGTGTAAAACAAATAAAGGCAATGTCATTCAATATTTTTCATAATTTCATTGACATGTGTGAACATTAAAAAATTCAAGAAACCATATCATTATTATTCATAATTTCATTGACATTTCTGAACATATTGAAAGTCAAGATACTAAATCATTGAGGTTTTGAAAGAGGTTTTCCAAAAATAATTATGGTTTTTGAAAGACTAAAACCCTTTTCCAAAACAATTAATAATTTCATTGACATTTTTGAATATGTTGAAAATCAAACCGTTAAAATCATTATGATTTTGACATAGCTATGAATTTTAAAAGTTAATTAAATTTTGAAATTATAGATTATGCAATTAAGATTTTGAAATAGTTACGAATTTTTCAAAATAAATAATTTTGAATTTATAGATTATACAATTAAAAGTGTCGATGTTAAGACATAGTTACGATTTTTTCAAAATAGTGAAATTTTGAATTTATAGATTATACAATTAAGTGTCGATGTTAAAAGAAAATGATATCATTTTTTTAATGTTTTATTGATGTTACAAATTTTGTATTTAATTTATATTATAGTTTAAATTTTGTATTTTTTAATATTATTAATATTTTTTTAGTAATTTTTGGATTTATATATATTAGTTATTGAAAGTATATAATTTAATTTGCATGAGATATTTGAGAGTGTTGAATCTATTTATAGATTCAAAAATGCTATTTGATATTTTCAAATGTTAATTTTATCAAAAAAATATTATAGGAGTCCTACTAAAATCCACTCGAAAGTTCAAAATGTAGAATAAGTAGACCACTCCTTAATTTATTTTAAATTATTTTTAGATTAGTATAACATTGATCTCCATAATGATGGTGGTGGTTAACGTCCACCAAAACCAAAAGTCCAAAATGTAGAATAAGTAGACCACTCAAGTTATTTTAAATTAGTATAGCAATTATTTCCATTATGATGATAATCTTCCACTAAAACCAAATTCCATCTATCCAATCTTAAGAGAAAAGAAAGGAAAGAAATTATTTTGTACCTCTCTGTAGTCATTCTTGAGAAAGAGATTTTCATCCATGAGAGTCTCGAGTCTCGTAGACATGGAACATCCTTTTAGCCCAAGGCTTTGAAGGAATTTTCGAAGGCCTTATTTCAATATGGAGCTCATGAGAGTTCACTCTTATCTAAACAATATTAATTTTCTTCTTTGAACTATTAATGCCCAATTACTTATAACATATTAACTTTTTATTGATAATTTCATTATCAACCCAAATTATCTTATTTATCATTTGCATAATATATATATATATATATATATATATATATTTAGTATAACATCCCCTGTGTAGTTATTACTTATATCCTTCCAATGCAATACAACTTTGCTTCATTGTTGGATTTAGGCGGAGCAATCTTGGAGCGATTACTGTTGATTTGGAGCTTTTACCGTTGAGTCGGTCATTGGAGCGATCCTAGAGTAATACTGGAGCAATCTTGGTCATTGTTTTGGAGCTATTACCGTTGATTCGGACATTGGAGCGATCCTGGAGTTAATCTTGGAGCAATTTTGGAGCGATCTTGGAGTATATGAGCCTTTATTGATGTTTAATGGTGGATTTGACATGAATTGAATGACCTGGCGATTGATTTTTTGACTCTTTAATGTATTGAAGTTGATTACGAAACCGTATTGTCCTTGACGTAATGATCAGTACATGATTGTACTGTGGGTTTTTACTTTGTTAAGCCAATGTTATAGGAGGATCTTGATGCCAGTATCGAGTATTGGGGGTCAGAATTGCTGTCAGGTACATTTAATACTTTTTCTGTTGTTTTGACATGATGATTTGGGTAATGATTATGGTTTGAATGTGTTGTGTTGGGATTATGCACAATCAATTGGAACAAAACCCATTGTTTCTCCTACCCTTTGGTTCTGATTCTCTGGCGACGGTGTTGAACCTTCTCATGCTCTAGTATGTTGTGATACTGAGGTTCTGGCCTTTGAGTATGGGTTGAATGTTTGTTTTTGAGGGTTTCTGCATTATCGTTTTTGGAGTGAAATTGTGTTTCTCCTACCTTTTGGCTTCTGGTTCTTTGGCAACGGTGTTGAACCTTTTCATGCTCCTGCGCTTTGATCTATGACGGCATTATTGGGCTTTGCTCCTGGTTCTCTGACGATGGTGTTAAACTTTTGCATTTTCCTGTGGTTGGATCTGTGACGGCATTGCTAGTTTTGGTGATGATGGCTACATATCTGGTATGTTGACGAGTACTTTACTCTGTAATTTTGCATGTCACGTCCCCGTCCCTCACCCGGCGAAGAGGACGCGATGAACATCAACACAACCGGGCAAACAGCCCATGAAGATAAATCAGAGGAGAACAATGCTGAAATTAAAGCTTAATCAACAGGCATAATTCATCATACAAGGATACACAGTCCTTCAAACAATCAACGGAAGCAAACATAGACATTCCAGCATTTAACCTCAATATAAATTACAGAGATGAAGTAACTGGCAGCACTTATCTTTCAATGAAGAATCCCGCAACCAGCTACGTCGCTGCAACGTTCCACCCAACCATAGGCCAGCGTGCTCATCAATCTCTCAGCAGCACTGCCACCCCCGAGCTGGGTATGATTCCTTCAGGGTAAGGGTCAACTGCAAGCTTGCACATAGCTAAGGGGACACACTCAGCCAAACCATACACTGCTGGGTTTAACAGGCCATCAACAGATCGGCCAAGCCATCACATCCCAAGGGGACAACCACTGCATACCAGCAGCAAAACAAACCCTTCACAACCCTGTGAAGAAGCAAACAACCGGGAATGATCCCCAAACGAAGGGTGAGACACAGATCCAGCCTACAAGGAAACTCAGAGTTGGTTTTGGCCAAAACAACTCAGCTGCAACCCAAACCTGGGTACTTCAGTAGCAACTCAATCTCACAATAAAAACAATGGCAACAACCACAGCCCACAAAGGTTAATAAACAGCATTCCCAGCATAACCATGGAAACCCAATCAACCAACGAAAATGGCAACAATTCACAGATCACAGCAGAAAATGGCTAACCATGAATACACAGTGGTCCAAAACGAAATTGGACACCACGGCCAACAAAAAATGTGGGGAAGACATCAGTCCCAAAACAAAGATAGTGAGCACGGCTCTCTCATGGGAAATCGACCTCAACGGTCTGTGCATGAGGAAAGCTTGCACCCAACAGCAAAAACACCAGGGAAAACATACCTGATCCCTGCGTGAGGATTCCAGCCTGCGCGTGAGGGGAAATAGCCTCACCTTTGCGTGCGAATCAACAGGCCATCTAGAGGACGAAAAAACCTCTGTGTGAGGATGAGCAACCTGACGTGAAAAAACCACCGACCATGGGAAGAATGGAGTCGTGGGGAAGATGGAGGAATTGCTTGCCTCTTTACCCACGTTTTCTCCAACAATAAATGCCCTCAACCACTCAGCCATAACTCTTCAACCACCAACTGAAGCATTAAAGAGGTTGACAAGGTTGGATGAGACAACAAGGTGACAAACAACAAAGGTGGTGAAACATGGGTTTTTCCCATAACCAAGGTTTGACATTCCCCACCCCTTATCCTTTGGAACCATGCCCTTTTCATTCAACATTGCACTGCCGTAGCTGGTTGTGGTTTTAGTTTATTTGATGTGCGTGTTTACATGATGCCGAATTATAATGTGCCAAATGGCACAATAAACCATCGGCAACTATCCCATTGCCAAACACACACACAACCAAATCGATGGTGGGGCTTTTTCCTCGAGCTCCTCACCACGATTAATTACAATATATACATCATGCAAACGGGGTCAAAATCGGGGACATTACATTGCAACGGAATGATCGTCTTATTAGTTGGTTTTTAGACTAGAATCTTGGTTTTTACTGGTGTTTTGTGGGAGAATTCGGTGTTAAGACATTGGTTTTGCTTGCTTCTGGGTTTGGAGTCAGGCTTTCTATCTTGTATCCATGGGGTTTTCTAGCTGAGTAGGTGATGGACTGATGTATTGTATTTGTGGCCCTATCTTGGATCTGGTATTGCTGGCATTGGATTGGGTGATAGGTCCCTTCGAAGGGATATCATACCGCTTTGGTTAGCTTTTTGTGCGATTTGTTTTTCTACTCGTTGTTGGAGTTGGGTTGCTTTTTGCTTCTGTGGGATTTGAATACTGACTTGAGACTTACATCCCTTGGTGGGTGTTCATTGGAGTGATAGGTCATTCTTGAGACATTAGGGTGTTTGTTTTCCTGATGTCGCTGCGGGATTTTAAAGCGTTGGCATGCTCCCCTAAAAATTCCTGGTCCTCAAAGGAGATTAATCAGGTTTCTGTGAAAGATAGGCGTCTGTCATTGTCGAGGATAGGTAGAGATTTTGATAGACAGTAGATATCGGATTTTTCTTTCGGCGGGGATTCTGATGTTAATATGATGGAGGAAGATACTTTTTTGGATGGTGATCTTGGGTTACCACCCTCTGTTTCTGGTCAGGTTGATTGTTCTACGCAGGTCTCATTGGATAATTCATCGTCAATGAAACCTGCTCCATCTTTGGACAATATTGTTGTTGTTTCTGATGAGTATGTGGATGCTGGGGTTTTTGAGAAACTTTGGGATGGTACTTATATGCACAGTACGAAGAAGGTATCTAGGAAGAATAGGAAATTTGTTCGCAAATTGGAAAGACCTATTCTTCTGGTGGTGGGTGAGGACATCCCTTCAAATGAGATTGTGTTAACAAATGAATTAACTCTTGTGGGTCGATTTGGAGGCAGGAAGATCAATGCAGAGGGTGTTCACAGATGGGTTGCTGATTCTTGGCTTCCTTTGATTAGCCATTGTCCGAAGGTTTTCATCCTACCCAGGGGATGGATTGCATTCAAGTTTCAGAAGGCCAAGGAATTGGATATTATTCTAAAAGGTTTTTGGAAATGGGACAATTCGAGACTTTTCCTTAAACGCTGGACACCCTTATTTGACCCTCATATTGAAAGGTAAGACTCTATTCCTATTTGGGTTAAATTGCCCAATTTTCCTTTCGAATTTTGGTCTGTGGAATTCTTTAGGATGTTGGGCGATTCTCTTGGAACCTTTCTTGAGGCTGATGTGTCATTTTTAGATACTGGTATTTGTTCTCTTGGGAAAATATTGGTCCTCTTGGACATGCGTAATGGTCTCGCTGAAGACATTGTCATTCAAAAAGGTGATTTTGTTTTTACACAGCCCTTAGACTATGTTGGCTTGCCCTTCCGTTGTAATACATTTCACTGTTATGGTCATCTTTTAGATCATTGTCCATTACCCTTCGTGAAAAAATAGTTGTTTTTGCTCTCCAAGTCCAAGTTTGTTTGGCGAGTTAAGCAATCTACTGCTCCTGTTGTTTCCTCTATTTCCCATTTAGCTGGTCTGGAGGGTTTAATACCTTCGGTTTCGGATAATAAATCTGGTCGGGAGGGTTTAATACCTTTAGATTCGGATAATAAATCTGATACATTTTTCCCAAAACCCTGTAATACTGCTGAATGTTCTGACCAGGATTTTAGTGTTCCTATAATTAAATCACTGAGTTTGGCTGCCTTGATGGATGTTGAGGAGGGCATATTACTTAGTAAAAACTTGGAGACTGGAGTGGAACATTTGGATAAATTTATTTTGGGTGACTCCAGTCTCAGGGATTTAGGGTTTATCTCTCCTATCAAGGCTATGAAGGGTTCTAGTTCAGTATATTTTCTTCGATCCAGCTCTAAGGGATTGGTAGCCCCTGTTATTTCTATTGAAAATAGGGCTCATTTGACTACTGAACTATCTAAGGAAGGTACAGGTCAATCTGATGTTTATGGGGCACTTAGAGCAGTGGATTCCTTTGTTAGGGTTTCCTTATGATTGTAATGACTCTTAATTGCAGAGGTTTAGCTAGTAAATCCAAAAAACTAGCTATTTGTAGACTGGTGGCTGATCAGTCTGTTGATGTTTTATTTATTCAAGAAACTATGGGTGATGGGGTTCATTCTGCTAGTACTTTGGAATCTTTACTACATGGGTGGTCGTTTTGTTTAGTGGATGCTAAAGGCAAATCTAGGGGTTTGCTTGTGGGTTGGAAATTTAGAGTTTTACAATTCTTGAATTATTGGGCAATGGATTCGAGATTACATGTAGCTCTTTATTCAACTGAACTCAAAATGGAGTTAGGTCTTCTCAATGTCTATGGACCTTATGTTGAGAGGGAAGGGTTCTGGAACCATCTACTAGATTTTGTGAGTCTTAATTGTTCTAAGATTATCTTTGGTGGGGATCTGAACTTCTCCATTGGGTTATCTGAGATTTGGGGTGAAAGGGCCAGAAGTGATTGTCTGTCTGATTTTTTTGCAAAAATTTTGGATGATCATGGTCATGTGGACATTGTGCCAAGTGTGGTTTTACCTACTTGGACCAACTGAAGAGTTGGGTGTGAAAATATTTGTAAACGATTGGACAGATTGTTGATTTCTGTTGATCTCTTGGAATTTGAACTCTGCTTTCATCAATGGGTGGGTTGAGGGGAAGATTCAGATCATCAACCTATTTTTTTGCAAATTTTGGGCCATGACAAGATTTCACATAGTCCTTTTAAGTTCAATCCTCACTGGCTGGAACATGAGGATCTGGTTTTATTATTGAAAAACACTTTGAAAATGTATGATGATAATTCTATTTTGTCTCCTGCATCTCAATTCTCTGATAATCTAAAAAAGATTAAAAATGTATCTATCTGTTGGTGTGTCAAGAGGAAAGAACGTGATACTAAAGAATTAGCAGAGATTGAGCAATTATTAGGGAATGCTTGCAACAATTTGGGCTTTTGTTTTTCGACAGAAGTTGATAAAGATTCTCTGTATGAGTTGGAAGCTAGAAGAAGAAATATTTTGCTTGATAGACAGAAGGTAGCCAGACAGAAGAGTAGAGCCATCTGGTTACTATATGGTGATGATAACACACCTTTCTTTCATAAATTTGCTAATCATAGGAAATTTGTTAATACTATATGGAAGATAGCATATGATAGGGGTAATATTGTTGAAGGGTTTGAGGCTATTGCTTGGGCGGGAGTACAACATTTTGAAACTCGGTTTCATGCTGATGAGAATCTTCATTTAACAAAGATTTTGGATATTGCTAACAAATATCACTCTGACATATCTGAAGATGAAAATTTAGACCTTATGATTCCTATTACACTTGAGGAAATTCAGTCTATTTTGTCAGTCAGTAAAAATGATAAGAGCCCTGGACCTGATGGGATTCCGGTGGAAGTTTACAGGGTACTCTTTGATGTCCTAGGAAGTGATCTCTTATGAGTTATAGAATATTTGAGATTGTCTGGTAAAATTCCCGCTATTTTTAATACTAAAGTTTATTACTTTAATACCCAAGACTGATTATCCAAAGTCATTTGATGACTTCAGACCTATATCTTTATGTAACTTTGTTTACAAGATCATTGGTAAAATCATTTCTACTCGTATTAAAAAGATATTGGGGGGAATCATTTCAAAAGAACAGTTTGGATTCTTGCCTAACATACAAATTCATGAAGTTGTTGGAATTATTTAGGAAGGTTTGCATTCTATTCATGTTAAGGTTATGAAATCAGTGGTACTTAAGATCGATTTATCTAAGGCATATGATCGAGTAAACTGGATTTTTCTGTGGGTTATTATGACTAAAATGGGCTTTTCTGTTTCCTTCATTACCTAGGTGATGAGCAGTATTACATCAGTTTCTTTTGTTGTTCTTATTAATGGGGTGGCATCTAATTTTTTTAGATCTGGTCGGGGGATTAGGCAAGGTTTCCCTTTGGCTCCATTACTCTTTCTTATTGTGGTAGAGGGTTTGAGCAGGTATATTCTTTATGCACAACTCAAGGGGGATTTTCAGGGCATATCCTTTGGTAACAACATTATTCTATCTCATATTTTGTTTGTGGATGATATCATTATGGTATTTGATGGCTCTAAAAAGTCTTTATCGACATTATATGAGGTGTCATTGATCTTTTTTAAAGCATCTGGAATGATTATTAATGAGGATAAATCTTCTTTTTATTATTCTGGATTAATTGAAACTGAGTTGATTACAATACAGAACATTTTTCTTTTAATGTTGAAAAAATTGAGTATGGTATGAAATATCTTGGTTTCCATTTAAAACCTTGTAGATATCTCATGAAGGATTGGGACTGGCTCATCACTAAAGTGGAAATGAGGATAAAAAACTGGAGTTTCAAATGGCTATCCAAGGGAGGAAAACTAATATTGGTGAAGTATGTTCTGGAAGCCATACCAGTATATTGGATGCATTTTTGGATACCAGTGGGTATTCTTGAAAAAATTAGGAAGATTTGTTTCAAGTTCTTATGGTCTTGTAATAAAGATTCTACTGGTTTACCTTGGTCTTCATGGAAGGTTCTGGCTAATCCCAAATATCTGGGAGGTTGGGGATTGAAAAATCCTACATTATTTGCTAAATCACTTGCTGCAAAAAATGTGTGGAATCTGATTTATGGTTCTAGACTTTGGGTTCATATTGCTTTTCAGAAATATATTTTTCCCTTAACCTTACTTGATTGGATAAGGGTATTTGTTAAGAAAAAGAAGGGCATATCCATTTGCTAGAAAGCTTCACTTTGGTCCTTTGATTTGATTTGACAGGCACTTGTGTGGAAAGTTGTGTTTGGAACTGAGGTGCGTATTGGTATTGACCCTTGGCTTGGGTGTAAATGGAGACATGTTTTACCAGCCTCCATGATTGATAAACTTCATAATGTTGGTTTTTCTGTGTTAAAGGATATTGCATGCCTAGGTACAGTATTACTTCAGGATCAGGGCTGTTTACATGCTGATTTATTTGGATTTGTGGATCAGGAAAACATAATTTGGAATAATTATGTTGCCTTGTTGATATCCAGTCATGTTAGAATTACTACTGAGGATGATCAGCTGGTATGGAGTCTCTCTAAAACTTGTAAGTATACTCTCAAAGCTGGTTATTTTCATCTTATTTAAGATAGGAATGAGATGGAAAGTTCCTGGTGGTGGAAGTGGTTATGAAAAATTAATTGTCCACTAAAATCAAAACTCTATTGTTGGTTTTTGTTTTCAGGAAAAGTAATTACCTGGGATATATTGTATAGAAGAGGCGGAGAGGGACCTGGTAGGTGTTATCTGTGTAAGTTGGATTCTGAAACTAATGATTATATTGGTTTTGATTGTTCATTTACAATGAGGGTTTGGTTAGAGATCGAGGACAAGTTAAGATACTCAGATTTCTAGAAAGGTACATAAGTATTAGACTGTGTAAAGAACTGGATTATGAAGGTTGATACTAGGTATAGTTCTTTACCTATTATTGTATCTTGGTTCATATGGAAGGCTAGAAACCTTTACTGTTTTGAAGACATACAGCCTAAGACTTATGTGGTAACATCCTTGTGTTTGGGTTTACTTTATTCATATCCTTTTGATATTAGAGTAATGCATTTGAGAATGGTTGCTAGTGAACAGATTGATAAAGCAGTACCTTGGTGGTATTTCGATGGATCGGCTGCAGGTTCGCCATAGATCTATGGGGCTGGAGGTATATTGTACATCTCAGATGAGCACTTTTTCACCTTTTCTGCAGGAATTGGGTTGGGTACTAATAATTTTGCTGAGATATTTTCCTTAAAGTTGCTTATCATTTTGGCTTTGAAGCAGGGGGTGCAAATCTTGCAGATTTTTGGGGATTCACAGTTGGTGATCAACTAGGTATCTAGTAAGTATAGGATTAATAATATTC
Organism: Pseudotsuga menziesii; assembly: GCA_001517045.1. NCBI lineage: Eukaryota > Viridiplantae > Streptophyta > Pinopsida > Pinales > Pinaceae > Pseudotsuga > Pseudotsuga menziesii. The sequence goes on along the minus strand of LPNX011048034.1, from coordinate 261,292 downwards.
TACTTACGTGGATCTTGTAGGAGGTGATCTGTATATCTAATTTCATTGAAAAAGTTGAGTTTAAGCACATCTATCGTGAAAGGAACTCTAAGGCTGATGCATTAGCTAATGCAGGTGCTAATGTGGTGGAAGGGCATTGGAGAATCAAGGAGTTTAGAGGATTTGAAACATATGAGACTTTTCAGATTTTTTAGAATGGGATGGGTGAGTCATGAGATTCAGTGGGTAGGTTGAATGTCATATAGTATATGTGACAGCTCTTTTATTGACTTATCTATCTTCACTGCTTAGTTATGATGGTTAAAAATGTTATATTCTATGAGCTTCCACTATGTGGATAATAACTGTTATTGGATTAAAGGTTGATGTTTTTTTTCCAGTTTTGAAGAATACTTTGAAACAATGGTGGTTAAAACTTTACAGTTTTGGGATTTCAGTGGAGAAAGTATTTGATGAGGTTTATAAGATGATACTTGCATAGTATTGAATATCAAAGTTTATACTTTGAAGATCAATATCTTTTGATAATGACTATCTATCTTTGACTGTTTATATTTGAAGGTTTAAAAATATATATACTCTTCATTTTTCGATGGGATTACAAGCAGAAGTTTGTACATATTGTGAATATCAATGTCAGAAGAGGATTATAGGTTTACTTGTTCAGTTTGTTGATCTTGATTTTTAATGAACATTATGTGTATAAACTACTTTCTATGTGGATTGTAGTTTATGGATTTTGATATCTTATGGATTGGATATAAGTTGATTTATATCAATTATTATATTTTTGTAAAAATAATTTATGTGCTGAATGAATGGTGATAATGGACACTGATCAGTAAATGATAGTGGTTCATATGAGGTATGTAATTTTAATAAAGGTTACAATTATTTTTTTTCTGTGGAAAAAAAAAGTTATTACTTATAAAAATAAATGATTATACCATATATTACCAGTCAGAAGTAAATTATTTGTCTTTAATTGAATGAATTGCCATTCAGTTACAAATTCGGTTAGGTTTACACCCTCTCCATGCCATTTTCTTCTAAATCGAGGAGGAGAGAGGCAGTTTTTGGGGGGATGAGCAGAGTCGGTTATTTGTTTTTCTTCCTACTGTCTTAAGAGACATTATGACAACGTCAAGTGGGAAAAAAGAAGAATAGAGCATTGTGCTGAGGATGAAGTGCTCTTTGGTAGAGTACCAAGAATTCCCTACTAATATAGGTTGGATTCCTAAAAATTGATTACCCTTGAAATATTTTAGAATTCTATTCCCTTATATTCGAATTAATGATTAGTTGAATGTTAAAAGACTAATTGGCTCCTCTCCAATAATATATATATATATATATATATATATATATAAAATTTTTTAAATTATTGTTTGATCAATTTCCTAAATGAAGGAAGCGAGTGACCTCTCTTCTGAGAAAGTAAACTCTAGAATTGAGTTTACTGTTTGGTAAATAGTTGCATGAAGACAATGACTCCATCTTGTAATTTGATATTTGAATTATTGAAACTTAAGATGAGAATGACCCCATTCATTGTATATTTAAAACATGCACATCTTTTTTCTCCATGATCACATTACTATTTAAACTAACATGTATATATAATATTGTTCTCTGCTTGTACTAAGAGGAAAGGCATAATCTTCATTGTGTTTTCTTGTTCTTCGGTTACTTATGGTTGAGAGTGTAAAGGTTATACAGTGTTGTTGTATTTAGTCATTTATTATATACCTTTGGTATTGAAAAGAGGAGGAAAGACCTCTTAGATAGAATGTTGATTCCTTTTACCTTCAGTATGAAGAGAGAAGAGGTCCTTTTTAGGGTCAATCCCAATCCTAAGGTTTGTTGAACTTTTTATGTCTGACTCTTGTAGAGAGTGATCCCTTGGAGAAAAAAAATCGACTCCATGTGTGATTATTAGTTGCTAAATCCATTATACATTGAGCAATAAGAAATGTTAATCATTATATATTCTTTGATATAGAATTTATATTATGGTTTAAAAAAAATAGGGGTACTTGTGATGATAACATTATGTTAGTACTATCTCAAAAGAAAATACTATCGTATAAACTATTAAGAGATTAGAGCCTCATTGTTAAGGGATGAGAGCCCTTACTTAACAAGGTGATTGAGGATCAAGCTTCTTAACATGGAAACAAAGTTATCTAATTATGAAAACATACCTTATAATGTAATATAAGAGGCAAGGTATTCAAGTAAGTTTTTAATTATCATTTCACTCGGAATAGTTTTAAGTGGAAATATTTGGAGTTGATTCAGATGATATTATTCTTTTTAAAAGAAAGGCCTTGCAATAAGGAAAATTAAGTAAGTTGATATTTTCCTCTATGAGAGATATTTGAGGATAAGGAAGTTGAAATGGAGTACTTGCACTCTAGTTTTGTAACCTTTGCTGAATAATTAATAGAAATATTAATAGTTTTGGTGGTCATAGCCCTTGGTTAGGGGTGAACCAAGTATCTTGGTGTTCTTATTGTATTTTCATCTTACGGTTTCATCTATATTTTATTTAATCGTTGTGAATGGTTCTAATCAAAAGATTATAGTATGTAGCAAAGGATGTGTAAATGTGTGCTTTCACTTTTATTTAGTGGATAATGTTGTAGTGAGACTTTACTTAACTTTTTGTTTGCACTGCCAATGAGTAAGTTATTTGAATGAGAATTATGATGACTTCAAAAGAATGCATATGCTATTTGTTTTAAAACATAATAGTTGAATAAAGTTTCAGTTAATGTAAACGTCATGGCATGTTCTCATGTTAATCTTAGTTGTTATGTTGATTCTCCCATGCAATTGAGGGTAACTACTATCTTAATAATAATTTTGTACTTCATTATTAACTAATAATATTATATCTTCATTGGGACTAATATTTACGATTGAAGCACGAAGTTTTTAAAAAAAATGACCCCATCATCTGAAAAGGTGAAAAGAAGAGATTGGGTTTGTTACAAATGGCATAAGAGCATTTTTGCAACACTTGGACCTAATGGACTCATCTACATACATGT
>LPNX011048034.1:129715-245691 GCA_001517045.1 Pseudotsuga menziesii | reverse complement strand
AGCTGGGGGCCTTGTACTCGGTTTGGGCTCGGGGGTCCAAAGGGGTACCTTTGGAGCTGGGTGGTCGGTGAGACCTCGCCAGTTGGCAGGGTGGCAAAATTGGTTCGGGCTGGTTGAGTTTCAGAGCTTGGGAAGGACTTTTGGCTGCAGGTATTTTCCAGCAGTTTATATGGCAATTTCTGTTTATTAAATATTAAAGGTTTATATGTTGTAATCATCCTTGCTACCTGCACAATTAAAACAGTAAATTGTTAGAATAGATCAAACAACATTTTGATTATCAAACTGTATATGTATATATATATAGTTAAATTCTTGACTGTAAATAAATCCTAAAGGAGACCCCGTAGGGGCCTCTACACATGTATGTTGTGAACCTTGTGATTTGAATACAAGACTTTATGATTGGCATGCAATATGTAGAAATAATATTGTTTTAATATTAACCTTGATAAAGTACATGAACTAGTTCACTTAGAGTTATATGCTGTAATGTATGAAGCTAGTTGCATAACTGAGATGAAAAAATACATGCATGGACAGTGAAGTTTTGTTGGAAGATTGACAAGGGGATATGTTTTGATTTCATTAGATATTTAGTATGTGAAAGAGACTATGTTAGTAACATGTATCCAATATGTTATTTTCATACACCTAGATACATTATAGTGGATATTTTATACATATTGATCATATTTTACTGTTAAGGTTTATTATAGTTAAGATGTAGTCATGCACCAAGATGCCTTACAAGGATAATCATAGTTATGTGACAAGGATTAATGCTAGAAGCTAAATGAGTGATGATTATAGAAGATAACTTCTTGGGAAAAGGTTGTAAATTGATGGAATAAACAAGTGGCAGTTTGAATTATGTGAAGAGTTACTCTTAAATATTTAAAACGGTTGGTTCAATTAAATGACATGGCCTTATGCCAATGTTTAATTTTAAGAAGATTATGTTAAGGTTAAAGACTAGGTAGTTAATGAAAGTAACTATAGCATGTTACCGGTGGGCCTTATAAAGATAAGGGACTTAAATCATCCTATGACATTATTATTAAAAGTTATTCTACATGTTGTTTTATGTGTAAAGATAAGGAAATCAGATGTAAGCAGATAATTTTTTTATCAATGATCTAATATATCATGTAGACATCAGTTCTAATGTATTTGGTTTGTTTCATTAAAGGTTGCTAGAAAATAATACAAATGTACACTAACAATGTTCCATCATGTCCTATGCATAATGATATGTTACATTGCAAGCTTAAGTAAAATTCGTTGAAATTATGTTAGAGAGGTTGAGTGCATGGTATGAATAACATGGGTTAAGGAATAGAAAATAAGGAATGTATTTTACACAAAATGCATATCAATGAAATGTATATGCAAGTGTAGTTACGATTAATTTTGCATGAACGTGATACATTGAGATTATACAAAATTTTAGTTTGTTGTGATGAGAGTATGTACATCCTAAAAAGCAACTTCCTATTATATTTTGTTATTTTCTTTATAATATTAGTATGCAAATAATTTTGGCAAGAAATTGTGAGTAAATATGAAGGTATTTAAGGTTGCAAGAAAACATTGCCACATGGGAAATCTATGAGATGATAGAAAGAAAAGGTGGTTTCTTGATGGAAATATGTAATATCTAGAATGAATATGACTAATTGATTATTATGAGAAGTTAGGAAGTTGTTATCGTCTACTAAGTTAATTTCATTTCGGAAAACATAGTTTGGATAATTTGATATGATGAGAATATACTTTGTAAGAAGTTTGAAATTTTTTTATTGAAGTAGTTGAGCATGGTAACTGTAGAATTTTGAGAATTATCAGTTGTGTATATGGCGTATCTATGATAAAGAAATAGATTTATGCAAGTGATAAAGTGTTGTTAAGGATGTTGTTGTAATTGACAGTGCTTTGAGATTATTTCATGTCATAAACTATGGCGGTACCAAAAGACCATAGCTGAATATTTATATATAAAACCTACAATAAGAATAATAAACTTAATATAACTAAAGAATAATTAAATAAATAGTTACGAAACTTTTGAGTTGATCACGGGGGATGCCCTGGGTTATAAGGCTCTAACTTCTAAGAAAAATTTTCTACACTAAACAAATATTTTTAAGACAAAGTATACATGATTAACCAACTTATAAAGAGGAAGAAGAAAATTTGATATTTAAACTAAGAAAGAGAAACTGAGTTTGGTGTTGAGCGTGTTGGCTTTGGAGCACCTAAACTGTTTAGGCTCTACATATTTTCTAGTGAGAACCCTTGTGAGGTGTTAGAATCTGTTGAGTGCTCTGTGATATTAAAGTCCTAGAGAAAAGAGCTACCAGTGAGGACCCAAAGGAGGTGTTAAGCTTTGAAGCATCTGAAATTTTTTATAAGTTAGTACAGAGAGTCTAGTGAGCACCCTTGTGAGGTATTAGACTCTGTTGAGCACTCTATGATATTAAGTACTAGGAAAAGAGCTATTAGTGAGCACCTAGAGGAGGTGTTAGAATCTTAAGCAGAACTACCAGAGAGCACCTAGATGAGGTGTTAGGTTCTGCAGTGATATCTTTTGTGATGTTAAGATTTTAGGATAAGAGATATGTGGGATTCCAGATTCTAAGTAGGAGATATGACCAATAGCTGTAAAAAGGTAATGAGGGGTATGGTCTTTATATCAGATGAATATAATATATACAGGTTGAGAAGGCCTGCAAATGAACTAGCATTTCTGTGAGGAGATGACCCTCATGTATATATGCATGCCAAAAATTTTGAAAGAGGATTTAAACCAAGAAGTGTTTGGTACATCAATGCCAAATATAAGCGTAATGTGCAAATGATTAAGGGTATTTGAGAAAGGTTATGATAGACAAGGTGCATTAGGGACACTTTTGAAGAAATTCGAAAGAAAACAACAATAGATGAAGCTTGATAATTGCAAGGGAGAATGTATGCTGAAGATAAAATCTTTCAAAGAAAAATTGACATCAAGGACGCTATACCTTTAAGGGGGGGAGGATGTAACATCTCCTATGCTGTCATTACTTGTCAAAATAAAATATTATACCCATATATTACTATTCAGAAGTAGATTATTTGTGTTTAATTGAATGAATTGGCATTAAGTTACAAATTCGATTAGGTCTACACCCCTCCATGCTATTGTCTTCTAAGTCGAGGAGGAGAGAGGCAGTTTTTGATGGGATGAGAAGAGCCAGTTATTTTTTTTCCTTCCTGTGGTATTAAGAGACATTAAGACAACATCTAGAGGGAAACACCAAGAATAGAGCATTGTGCATAGGATGAAGCGCTCTTTGGTAGAGTAGCAAGAATTCCAATAGCGATGCATGGAGGGATAGAAAGGAAGGAAGAGGTTGACCCTAGGAGGAGGCCACTACTTCCATTTCTTTGAATGAAAAAGGAGGATCAACCTCACCATTTAGGAATCAACTCCAACATTGGTATGTAGTATTTTCTTCCTAATCAGTTTGACTATAGACAATGCTTTCTACATAAGGTCGTTTTCTTATATACTGTTCTTTTTTTTATGTCAAATATAAAATTTGACTATCGTGTTAATGAATGGATGACCTCTCTATATATAGGCCAGTTCAATTTGAGGCCTAAAATTGATTGTTAAAATCTTACAAATGAAGAGAGGATCCCATCCCTCTTTCTTTTGTTGATAACTATATTATTTTCTTATTTTTGGGTTGTGAAAAAAAGGGTGTGGGATGAAACTTGGGTATAAGAAGAGCCATTATCCTATCTCTCTAATATTTTGACATCTCTTGATGTAGAGACAACTTTTAATAGTTAGTTTCTATGTTTATTTCAAAATTATATGAAACTAGTTCCAATGGTTTTCACTTGGGAATGTATCGTAGATAGTTTCCCATCTAGTTATTCTTCTATGCAGCCGTGCCATTATAGAGAGGCTATCTCTCTTTGTCCCTACTAATATAGGTTCGATTCCTAAAAACTGATTACCCTTGGAATATTTTAGAATTATATCCCCTTATATTGGAATTAATGATGCGTTGAATGTTAAAAGACCCATATCCATCGCTTTTGTTGGTATTAAATAACTATCTCCTCTCCAATAATATATATAATCTCTTTTAAGAATTATTGTTTGATAAATATGCTCAATGAAGGAAGCGAGTGACCTCGCTTCTAAGAAAGTAAAATCTAGAATTGAGTTTATTGTTTGGTAAATGGTTGTAGGAAGACAATGACTCCATCTTGTAATTTGAGATTTGATCTTAAGATGATCTTAAGATGAGAATTATCCCATTCATTGTATATTTAAAACATGCACATCCTTTGTTTTTTCCATGATCACATTAATATTTAAACTAATATGTTTATATATAATATTGTTCTCTACTTGTACTGAGAGGAAAGGAAGAATCTTCATTATGTTTTCTTCTTCTTCGGTTACTTATGGTGGAGAGCGCAATGGTTATACACCGTTGTTGTTTCATGTGAGCATTTTGATTTGGTCATTTATCATATACCTTTGGTATTTAAAAGAGGAGGGAAGACCTCTTGGATAGAATGTTGATTCCCCTTACCTTCAATATGAAGAGAGAAGATGTCCTTTCTAAGGACAATCCCAATCCTAAGGTTTGTTGAACCTTTTATGTCTGAATCTTCTAGAGAGTGATCCCCAGGAGAAAGAAAATCGACTCCATGTGTGATTATTAGTTGCTAAATCCATTATACATTGAGCAATAAGAAATGTTAATCATTTTATATTCCTTGGTATAGAATTTATACTATGATTTTTAAAAATAGGGGTACTTGTGATGATAACATTATGTTAGTACACTATCTTGAAAGCAAATACTATCATATAAACTATTAAGAGATTGGAGCCTCATTGTTAAGGGATGAGAGCCCTTACTTAACTTACTGATTGAGGACCAATATTATTAATGTGGAAACAAAGTTATCCAATTATAAATACATACCTTATAATGTAAGATAAGAGGTGAGGTATTCAAGTAAGTTTTTAATTATCATTTCACTCGAAATAGTTTCAAGTAGAAATATTTGGAGTTGCTTTAGATGATATTATTCTTTTTAAAAGAAAGGCCTTGCAATAAGGAAAATTAAATAATTTGATATTGTCCTCTATGAGAGATATTTGAGGATAAGGAAGTAGAAATGGAGTACTTTCACTGTAAGTTTGTAACCTTTGTTGAATAATTAACAGAAATATTAACAATTTTTGTCCAGACGTAGCCCCTAGTTAGGGGTGAACCACGTATCTTGGTGTTCTTATTGTATTTGCATCTTACAGGTTTCATCTACTTTATTTAAAATTTGTGAATGCTTCTAATTAAAATATGATAGTATGTAGCAAAAGATGTGTAAATGTGTGCTTTCACTTTGATTTAAAGGATAATGTTGTATTGAGACTTTACTTAACTTTGAACTTGTTGCCGCTTTTCACACACCTGGGTTACGTGGCAGAAATATTCAAGCCACTCGGTGTGTCCTTGGGGGCAAGTCTCGAGTCAAGGCTATCACCTTGTTCTTGACTGCTCCCTTTAGGCTCAACTCCTAACGAAGCCAAGGGGGGTAAACCCTATTAAGTTACTAAGGAAAAATTATTTAGTAGGATGATGGTATTAAAGAGAGTTTTTTAGGAGTTTTGATTTAAAAATTGTAAACAACAAATAACATGATGAGATAATCACAAGTAAGCACAAAAATGACAGCCAATCATATATAGATTGAAAGAAATAAACAGTTGACCAGTGCCTTGAAAATGGAGTCGAAAAACAATTAAGAGTTCTTGCAAGTGCTGGAATGAATGTTGTGCAATTGTATCTTGGTTAATTTTAAATTAATGTAAGAAGATGAGTAATTTAACTTAGGCAAGGGGACTCCAGATATACCTAGGGGGTACTTGAAGTATGTCCAAAACTAAACCGTCACTGCTACCCGCAAGGAATATGTGGGCTGAATGGAGTCTCTGAGACTGTTGTTCACAATGCACCCAAAGGTGTAACATAGATCGGCACCCCGAGGTCACTTTTTAGGAGCTCTCGCTTCCTTTGGCTATTTTTCCATCGTAATGGTTTGATCGAGGCGTTGGATTTTCACTTGATGGTTTATCAATTTGGGGAGAGTGAATCCTAATTATTCTAGTCGCTCAAGTGATTTTGATGCAGCTTGACTGATCAGACAAACCACAGCCAAGTATAGAGCATACACAATAGAGTCTTTGTTATTTTTAGTAAATTTTAAAATAGGTGTTCTTGTTAAAAAGAAACCCTCCAGGAACCTCTTTCGATCCAAGTGGACCTCAATCAGGGAATCAAGGAGGGGTTGATTTTATTATGATTAACTAAACAATTAATGAAAATGGAATCAAAGATACAGAACACTGGTTTTCTAATTAGTCCTAACACGCATCTCTTTCCCTTTACGGGTCAATCGGTAATTCGTGGGGTAAGTAGTATGATTACTTTTGAAATTAAAATATGGAATAATGAAAAATTATATCAAAGCATACAATCCTGCATGTCAGTACTAAACTAGAGAAAAAAAAAGGGAAGAATGTAAAAAAGTGAAATGGACGCAGATCCCCCCTGGGGGGATGGGGAGCAGGCTCGAAAGAGCCTACTCAAAAAATATTTTCTTTTATTATTATTGGTTACAATATTATAAAACTGAAATATCAAAAACCTCTTGTACCTTTTATGGGATGAAACCAAGATCTTACAACTTTCCAAAAATTTTATATTTTAGTGAAAGGGGAGACCCCTAGGGGGATTTGAACGCTCCCAAGGCCACTTTTGAACCACAAATTATTTTATTTTCTGTTCCACCTGATAAAAACCAGCAAGAATGTTAGAATAAAATATTCCCAAAACCACTTTAAGAGTACCTTTGGATCAACCTACCTTAACTCAAAAAAAGACTAAGTTAAAACTAGTTAAACAGGTGAAAAAGGAACCAAGGAAAGCAAGATTTCCTTGGGATATTGGCTTGTTGTTTGTGCAGTTAATGAAATATGCACAAATTTCTAGATTTAATCTTTTTTAAAATAGAAAAGGAAATCTAGAGCATGCAAACTACTGATTTTCTTTAACTTGCCATGCAAAACGGACGATTTCCTTATGCTAGATCTAGAATGCTTAATGATACTTTTCAGAAATGAGATCTAGACTATGAGATTTGAAATAGCAGATCTATGTAAATTTTACTTTAATATAACATATACAAATGATAACAAATCTTTCAAACACAGTAACCAGGTAAGAAAAAATATTTTTTGAAGGAGAAAGAGAGAGAAAGAGTGTTGGAAGCCTGGGAATGTTAGGCTTTGGAGTCTGATTTGGAGGAACACCGAGGAACTATGTCATTTAGAAGATCTTGAAGATGAGGAATATGCAAACCAGATCAACCTCTTCTACAAGAGAGATCACCTGCAACTTAGAAATCCTTGCACAAATAGATGGTTAAATCATAGGTGCTACTAAAAGAGATAATTGGAAAGCATGCAATTAAACTTAAAATACATGCAACTCCAATAGATCTTAAACAAGAAAACAGTAAGAGCATAAATCAAACTAGAATAAAATCTTACCCTAATAGGAGGGAGCTCTCTCCTACAAGGCCAACAATTAACCAGCACAAGCAATAATAAATAACACATATTATACCTCATAAGCATTTGACAATCACCATCCACACATGAAGAGCATTGCACCATAGATGTTGCCTCCAAAGCTTCTTTATTCCAGAATAATAAACAATAACAAAGTACAAGAGCAACAACACCTCAATCCCAGTTCTAACTAACTTGGAAGAGGTGATCTGAGCTTTATTTATACAAAAAATAGGAGATCCAGCCCAGAGGAGTGCAAATCCCAAGGACACAAACCACTGCAACTTAAGGAGAGTCCATTAATGCAGATCTAAAGTTGAACTGAGCTTCCAATGAGCCTACTTGTCAATCAGGGGTTTATTTAGTTGACACGTCAACCCACAGACTGACACATCAATCCACAGAGCTTCCAGGAGAGCCCACACATGTGGAGGAGAGAGAGAGGGCGTAATTCCCCATAAAGGATGCTGAAGTTCAACTCTCGATCTATCCAGATCACCTCCTTCAGTTAAGGATATGTCAGATCCAGTCAATCTGGTTCAGATATGACTGATTTCAATCAAATTGGCTGAGAATCCACTGATCTATGATTTCATATTTGCTCCATTATTCATCAATTTATTAATTAAAATAATTAATAATTGATTTTTTGGGGTTTTCTAACCTAAGTGATGAAAAATCACTCAAAACCTGAAAAAGGTGGGTCCATGGGTTTACATGGTGCTCTTAGCTTGAAAATGATCACCTACATGACTAAAACTGATTATTTGGCCCACTTTTATTACAAAACCAATTTTTCCAATTAAACTATTAAAAAATAGCCTAAGTTTTGGAAGAAAAAAATTTAATAAAAAACACTGAAAAAATTTAAAGAAATGAAAAACCTAGGGGGACTTAGACATGTTCATATGAATCAACCATAATTCCTATCATGTTTATACATTGATACATAGACTCTAATAACCTCAATAGGCCTAAATGCCAAGCCGACCACCCCAACTTTGGAGGTATGGAGTGAAAAATTCAGAAATTATTAGTCGTTTATTCAACAACCAATAATAACCAAGGGAAAAAACACCTTGGGCTGATCAGATTGACAAATAAAGTCTAAGAGACCGAGTCTTTTATAGAAACTATCATGCTAGAACATTTATTACAATTCCCCCATGGGGTATGAACATGTGATATAGTACAACAAGCACTTCCTAGAAGTACTTCCAAAGGTCTTCTGAAGTCCAAACAAATTGAATATTTGTTCGGTTCACCAGGCTCACTTGATAAAAAAGCACTAAGTACAACTTAGGTGGTAACATCTGGCTCCAACTGCGGGACGTGTGCTTGATTTGGTCATAGGGAAAGGAGAGGATATGAGAAGACCAGAATCTCGGGTTTGTACACCCTGTAAAAACATCTCAACTTGACAAGAAAACCTCAGTAGCACACGATTTATATAAAAACCAAATGAACCATTAAGCTGATTTATTTAAACAAAATAAATGTAACTAACTAATGGAAGCAAAGTTTTATTATAGCTAAGTACAAAATAGAAATGCAGAAAGTAAATGCTCTCTTTCAAGGAGCTTATTTTCCTACTCTAAGCATGATATAAAAAGGGTTAAGTGTAATCAGAAAGCCAATGTAACCACCTAAGTATTTTATTAACATAAAAAAAATTCCTTGTCTTTGGTTACCAGCCAAAGTAAGGATACCTTATTCAGAAAATGCAAACCTGCATGACGATCCGGAATGGGCAAGATGGATGGGAGATCATAAGAATATAATACTTCATCAAATTGCTTCCCAAACTGGTATGTGCTTGCACAAGCTACTTCTATCCATGATTGGATAGGGTTGATATACAAATCAGAGTGATGAGGCAGATTGACTACACCATCATACTGATCATCAAGGCTTATCAGATGATAACTCATTGTGTAAGCCCCAAGCGGCTCCAAATCATAAGGAAACTCCGTATGTGAAGATGATAGTTGAGACTAATATTCCACTGACTGCATCACATCTATATTTTCACAGCAGTTCTTCTCAATGTCTTCATTATTGATACCTTTGTATGGCTCTGAATGATATGACTCTGAATGATCATATAAGAGTTTTGAATGCTCCTCTTCCATACTAGGATTTTCCCAGGTCTCCAGATCCATGCTTCCCTTTGTGGAAGTATAGTAAATTGGACTTTTCCACAAATTTCTAAATAGACACTCCCCTTGCTGGATATAGAATATATGGGATTCTTAATAATATATTCACAAAAATTCCAATAGTCATCACCGCCATCTATGTCAGATGTGATGGATTCTCCATTGCTGATATTACATTCTGATATCAAGTTCTCTTTGTCTTCATTACTGATAGTGATATATGGATCAAACTGATCATATGGATATATTGCATGCTCCTTTTCCATATCAAATTTTCCAAGGCCACAAGTTCCATGTTCTCTCCTTTAGATATGCCATAGACAGGAGAATCAACAAAACCATCCAAAGTTTTTGGTTCATTATTTTCCTGATAGATTGGATTTTCCATGAATTTCCAAGACTCCTCTTCAACATCTTTGTCAGACATAAGGGATTCTTCGTCACTTGTATCATGATCCAAGTTATACTTGTCCTCATGTTCATACTCATCTTCTTCAGAAAAATGGGAACAAGGCAATAAATCTTCCAGACTGTCATCATTATATGGAGAACAAGTAGGAGTCCCATCATGCACATTACGGTTTTCATCATAAGTTTCACTATAATATTCTGCAATGATTTCATCCTCAGGTAGATCTGGAGTACAAATGTGATCATCATCACTAAAATAATCATGAAAGCATTCCCAATCATCACTATTCTTTGTTGATGTTACATGAGGAGGGTCTTCAAACATTTTTTCAATTAATGGCTCTTCATGCACATACTCAATGGGATCATAATGGATTTCTTAATGTTGGGTGTTGTACACCATGTTGCTACTACATATCTCAAGATACTCCGTATGAAACTCTTTCCAAGGAAATAAATACTTCAAATTGGTCTTAATGAATGATTTAGCATTGACTGATTTAATATCATTCCCATCATAATGCCACTACTTTAAAAATATTTCGAAGAATTTTTCAAGGGAAGTAATAGATTTCTCAGGAAAACACTCATGAAGCCAACATGAAGCGTCCCCTTGCAAAGAATGAGCAAACATCACCATCATATTATCCTCATGTTGAATGTTGTTTTGACTCATATGTGACAGAAAAATCATAACATGGAATCTGGCTGAGTGATCATTATCATCCCCCTGAAAGCATGGAAGGGAAGTAGATGTCATTTCACTAATGAAACGATTAGGAAAGCAAGGGATCCTAGAGAAATCAATGGGAAGACAATCATAGGAATATCGAGCAGCAATTTCTATTCTTTTAATATCCATATCAAGAATAAGTGATCATGGAGAATGTCTGGAACTGAAAAATGGAGTTGAGCTTTAAATTTCACTGTTACATGGGCTCACCTACACACAATCAATCTCAAATTTTTTTGTGAGAAACAAGGGTTTGATCCCTTCAATGGAGTCACCATGTGAGAATAAAAATATACATTTAAGAACTCTCACAAAAATATTTTTTCCTTTTTTGTAAAAAACTGAAAAAAGTTTAGTGGAGTCACCAGATGAAAATTAAAGATCTACTCTAAGCATTCATCAAACAAAGCAAAAACAAAAAGGAAGAAAGCAAAAGTCGTACTCGCAAACAAAATGATTTATCCCCGGCAACGGTGCCAAAAAGTGTTGCCGCCTTTCACACACCTGGGTTACATGGCAAAAATCTTCAAGCCACTCGGTGTGTCCTTGGGGGCAAGTCTTGAGTCAAGGCTGTCACCTTGTTTTTGACTCCTCTGTTTAGGCTCAACTCCTAACGAAGCCAAGGGGGGTAGACCCTATTAAGTTACTAAGGAAAAATTATTTAGTATGATGATGGTATTAAAGAGTGAGTTTTTTAGAAGTTTCGATTTAACAATTGTAAACAACAAATAACATGATGAGATAATCACAAGTAAGCATGAAAATGACACCCAATCACATATAGATTGAAAGAAATAAACAGTTGACCAGTGCCTTGAAAATGGAGTCGAAAAAAAATTAAGAGTACTTGTAAGCGCTGGAATGAATGTTGTGCAATTGTATCTTGGTTAATTTTAAATTAATGTAAGAAGATGAGTAATTTAACTTAGGCGAGGGGACTCCAAATATACCCAAGGGGTACTTGAAGTATGTCCAAAACTAAACCGTCACAGCTACCTGCAAGGAATATGTGGGCTAAATGGAGTCTCTGAGACTATTGTTCATAATGCACCCGAAGGTGTAACATATATTAGCACCCCGAGGTCACTTTTCAGGAGTTCCCACTTCCTTTGGGTATTTTGCCACCGTAATGGTTTGATTGAGACATTAGATTTTCGCCTAATGGTTTGTTAATTTGGGGAGAGTGAATATTAATTATTCTAGTCACTCAAGTGCTTTTGATGCAACTTGACTGATCGGATGAACCGCAGTCAAGTAGAAAGCATACACAGTGGAGTCTTTGTTATTTTTAGTAAATTTTAAAATAGGTGTTCTTGTTAAAAAGAAAACCCTCCAGGAACCTCTTTCGATCCAAGTGGACCTCAATAGGGGAATCAAGGAGGGGTTGATTTTGTTATGACTAACAAAACAATTAATGAAAATGGAATCAAAGATACACAACACCGGTTTTCTAATTAGTCCTACCACGCGTCTCTTTCCCCTTGCGGGTCAATCGAGAAGTCGTGGGGTAAGTAGTATGATTAATTTTGAAATTAAAATATGGAATAATGCAAAATTATATCAAATTATACAATCCTGCATGTCAGTACTAAACTAGAGCAGAAAAAAGGGAAGAATGCAAAAAAGTGAAACGGACGCAGATCCCCCCAGGGGGGATGGGGAGCAGGCTCGAAAGAGCCTACTCAAAAAAGATTTTATTTTATTATTATTGGTTACAATATCAGCAAATGGAAATATCAGAAACCTCTTGGTCCTTATACGGGATGAAACCAAGATCTTACAACTTTCAAAAAAAATTAAATTTTAGTGAAAGAGGAAAACCCTGGGGGGATTTGAACGCTCCCGAGGCCACTTTCAAACAACAAATTATTTTCTTTTTGGTTACACCTCCTAAAAACCAGCAAGCATGTTAGAGTAAAATATTCTCAAAACCACTTTAAGAGTACCTTTGGATCAACCTACCTTAACTCAAAAAAAGACTAAGTTAAAACTAGCTAAACAGGTGAAAAAGGAACCAAGGAAAGCAAGATTTCCTTGGGATATTATCTTGTTGTTTGTGCAGCCAATGAAATATGCACTAATTGATGGATTTAATCTTTTTTAAAACAGAAAGGGAAATCTAGAGCATGCAACCTACTGATTTTCTTTAACTTGCCATGCAAAACGGACGATTTCCTTATGCTAGATCTAGAATGCTTAATGATACTTTTCAAAAATGAGATCTAGACTATGAGATTTGAAATAGAATATCTATGTAAATTTTACTTTAATATAACATATCCAAATGATAGCAAATCTTTCAAACACAGTAACCAGGTAAGAAAATTGATTTATTGAAGGAGAAAGAGAGAGAAAGAGTGCTGGAAGCCTCAGAATGTTGGGATTTGGAGTTTTCTTTGGTGGAACACTGGGGGACTATGTCATTCAGAATATATTGAAGATGAGGAAGATGCAAACCAGATCAACCTCTTCTACAAGCAAGATCACCTACAACTTAGAAATCCTTGCACAAATAGATGGTTAAAACATAGGTCCTGCTAGAAGAGATAATTGGAAAGCATGCAATTAAACTTAAAATACATGCAACTCCAATAGATCTGAAACAAGAAAATAGTAAGAGAATAAATCAAACTAGAATAAACTCTTACCCTAATAGGAGGGAGCTCTCTCCTTCAAGGCCAACAATTAACTAGCAAAAGCAATGATAAATAATGCAAATTGTGCCTCATAAGCATTTGACAATCACCATCCACACATGAAGAGAATTACACCATAGATCTTGCCTCCAAAGCTTCTTTATTCTAGAATAATAAATAATAACAAAGTACAAGAGCAACAACACCTCAATCCCAGTTCTAACTAAATTGGAAGAGGTGATTTGAGCTTTATTTATACAAAAAATAGGAGATTCATCCCAGGGGGTGCAAATCCCAAGGAGACAGACCACTACAGCTGAAGGAGAGTCCATTAATGCTGATCTGAAGCTGAACTGAGCTTCCACTAAGCATGCTTATCAATCAGGGGCTGATTTAGCTGACATGTCAACCCACGAACTAACACATCAATCCACAGAGCTTCCAAGAGAGCCCACATGTGTGGAGGAGAGAGAGAAGGCGCAATTCCCCATAAAGGATGCTGAAGTTCAACTCTGGATTTGTCCAGATCACCTCCTTCAGTTAAGGATTTTTTAGATCTAGTCAATCTGGTTTAGATATGACTAATTTCAATCAAATCGGCTGAGAATCCACTGATCTAGGGTTTTGGATTTGCTCCATTATTCATCAATTTATTAATTAAAATAATTAATAATTGATTTTTTGGGGTTTTCTGACCCGAGTGATGAAAAATCACTCAAAACCTGAAAAAAGTGGGTCCATGGGTTTACATGGCACTCTTAGCTTGAAAATGAGCACCTACATGACTAAAACTGATTATTTGGACCACTTTTATTACAAAACCATTTTTTCCAATTATACTATTAAAAAATAGCCTAAGTTTTGGAAAAAATAAATTTTAATAAAAAACACTGAAAAAATTAAAAAAAATTAAAAAAAATTAAAAACGTACGGGGACTTAGACATGTTCATATGACTCGACCATTATGCCTAGCATGTTTATACATTGATACATAGACTCTAATAACCACAATAGGTCTAAGTGCCAAGCCGACCACCCAAACTTTGGAGGTATGGAGTGAAAAACTCAGAAATTATCAGTCGTTTGTTCAACAACCAATAATAACCAAGGGAAAAAACACCCTGGGCTGATCGAATTGACAAATAAAGTCTAAGAGACCGATTCTTTTACAGACACTATCATGCTAGAACATTTATTACAATTCCCCCATGAGGTATGAACATGTGATATAGCACAACAAGAACTTCCCAGAAGTACTTCCGAAGGTCTTCTGAAGTCCAAACAAAGAATCTTTGTCCAATTCACTAGGATCACTTGTTAAAAAACCACTAAGTACAACTTAGGTGGTAATAGAACTCACAATGAGTAAGTTATTTCAATGGAAATTATGACGACTACAAAAGAATGCATATGTTATTTGTACTTCATCATTAACTAATAATATTATATCTTCATTGGGACTAATATTTATTATTGAATCATGAAGTTTAAAAAAAATATTACCCCATCATTTGAAAAGGTGAAAAGAAAAGATTGGGTTTGTTACATTTAGTTTAAAAGAAATTTTATTTCAATTTAATGTAATATGTTTATTATAATTTTTTTTATCATGAAAATATAATAAAGTATAACTTTTAAGTGTAATTTTGTGCTCAAAGGACAAGTGACCATCAGCTTAAAATATTAAATTTTCATTTATGCCAAAGCACTCAAATAATCTGGGAGACCATCAGCTGGTTGCACCCCGAGCCACCATTATCAGAATCAAGTTATGGTAGGTCATGATGTGTAGTATGGTTCGGAGATAAAACTCTCATGGACATCACTTTTCTGTGTGTGATTTCCACCTAATGATATTCCAGGATAGGTGCAATATTCATTAGAAATGGCAGGATAGGTAGTGGTGAAAATTAAACTATGAGCTAGTAGTCAATGTTAATTAGCATATCGTTTAGCGATACTCAATCTATTGGTTTAACCATGTATAAACAATTTCACTCATTTCTTTAGCCACATATGGATAGGCTTTCAGTGGATAAGTATGGATATTACTAACACATATGGATAGGATTTCAGTGGCTAAGTATGAATATTACTAACACATATGGATAGGATTTCAGTGGCTAAGTATGAATATTACTAACACATGGAAGCCATTTTCTAACTCACTGCTTATGAATTCCACTGGGTGATAGTCATTTCAAAGTAGCCATATGGCCCACTATTTCCATAGCCACATTAGAGTAAGTTTATGTAGATTATAGAACTCTGTGAGACCTGGAAACACCAAAGAAATCGCCTTTTAATCAAGAAAATAGAATTTGTTGGTTAAATTTTTTAAATTAAGCACATAGTTTAAGATCTTAATTATGTGGATAAGAATTTAGATAATATCTTAGATTTTAGACTTGCTTGAGTTGATCAACAAGATTAACCCAAGTGTAACAAGTTTATAACATGGAAATTAGAGAAACCAAGGAGGAAACCAGTAGAGCACAAAGGCTCGCTCAAACAGACAGGAGGATAAACACTCAAATCAATTGTATTAAGAAATAAAGGTTACATATATAGAAAAATCATAAGCTAAACTAGATCCAATAAAGGTGGATCAGATCCTACAACATAGGAGTTGTTCAAATGAAATGTCTAGATATAGAAAACATAACAAATACATAATATGCATTATATCTAACAGCCTCCCTTAATGCAGAAATGGATTCTTGAAAACATCTAATTTCTTCCTAAGATCCTCAAAGTGGATCCTTCCAACTAGTTTAGTAAAAATATCAACAACATTCTCACTTGTATTACAATAGATGAGTTCAATTTCTTGAGACTCAATATTTTCTATAACAAAATGATGTTGCAACTCAATATGTTTGGATATGGCATGATAGACTGGATTATGTGCCAGCTTAACTTATTTTTATTGTCACACTGGATTCTGGTCACTTTTTTTTGTTGTGTTCCAACCTCTTCAAGAATGAGCCTCAACCAAATGGCTTCACAAGTAGCACTAGTTAAATATTTGTATTTAGCTTCTGTGGATGATAAAGAAACGGTTGGATGTTTCAGCTTACTGCTCCATGATATGACTTCTGAACCAATGTTAAATTCATATCTAGAAGTGGATTTTATGTCATCAAGATTTCCTACCAAGTCAGAATCAGAGTAACCTGCCAACTGAATATCAGATACATCAGTATATAAAAGATCATAATTAACAATTCCTTTTAAATATGTTAGGACCTGCTTTGTAGCTTTCCAATGTGTTTCGCATGGCTTAGCCAAGAACTGACTAAGGATGCTAATAGAATATGATAGGTCTAGCCTTGAATTAGTGAGGTAGTTCATACTCACCACTAGTTGACGATACAAAGTACCATCAGCTTCTTTAGATCCATCAATGTTGTATAATTTGACATTTTGGTCCAAAGGAGTGGATACATATTTGCATTCACTCATTTGAAATTTGTCAAGTAATTCCCTTGCATATTTGCTTTGAGTGATGAATGTTTTACCAGATTCTCTCCAAAAATAAATGCCTAAAGAATAATGTAAGTCACCAAGGTCTTTCATTTCAAATTCCCATGACAAATTACTTTTAATCTCTGCAACTAATTGATATGAACCACCTGTCATGATAATATCATCCACATATAGGGATATCAAGCAAATATTTCCATGTTTATCTGATTTAATATATAAGCTTGAATCATTTTTACTTTTCAGAAATCCTTGTTGTTTAAAGAAGGTTCCAATCTTGATATACCATGATTTAGGAGCCTATTTTAGTCCATAGATAGCTTTCTTTAAACTGTGCATAATTTGCTCCTATCCTTTCTGCACAAAACCTTCAGGCTCCACTAAGTATACTTCCCCTTTTAAATCACCATTTAGAAAAGCATATTTGACATCTAACCGATGTATTCTCCAATTATGTTTAGTAGATAATGCAAC
This sequence comes from Pseudotsuga menziesii, assembly GCA_001517045.1. Taxonomy (NCBI): domain Eukaryota; kingdom Viridiplantae; phylum Streptophyta; class Pinopsida; order Pinales; family Pinaceae; genus Pseudotsuga; species Pseudotsuga menziesii. The sequence continues at coordinate 228,143 of LPNX011048034.1, read as the reverse complement.
TAACAAACTAACAATGCTTAACTTAGCTACTGTTTCATATGTCTCTTCAAAGTCAATCCCCTCTTGTTGAGAATAACCCTTTGCAAATCTTGCCTTAAACTTGTCAATACTACCATCTACTTTAAGTTTAGATTTGAATAGCCATTTTGATCATATGGGTACTTTATCTTTGGGTAATTATACTAAATCCCAAGTTCTGTTTCTCATAATAGAATTATATTCTTCATTCATTGCAGTTACCTATTCTTCCTTCTATTTGTCTTGTTCATAATTTAATGGTTCTATGACATTCATTATACTAGTCATCAAGGCATAATCTCTAAACTTTATTGGAGGATGAATTTGATGACTTGACCTTCTAGGTACTACAATACTTGCTGGAGTTCCATCCATGATTCTTCTATCTTCTGTTGTTTCGTCATCTATGGTAGTATCACTCATGCTTGATTCTTGTTCCTCAACTTGTTGTTGTTGATGCACCTACTGTTGTTCCTGCACTTTTTGAAGAATTTTATCTATTTTTCCATGCTCATCTAGGATCAGTTCTTCATCAGCATTATTCATCCTATTACATATATTTGTATTTTCATGAAATACAACATATATAATATCAATCAATTTGTGTTAACTAGGATAGAAAAATTTGTATGCTTTCTGAATTGGACAATAGCCAACAAAGACACATTCAATGGATTTTGCATCCAATTTCCTTTTGTCATATTTAAGTATGTGTGCAAAAACCATAGGATCAAATATTCTTAAATGACTAATTTTAGGTTTATAGCCATGAAATAATTCAAAGGGGGTTTGAAGTTCTAATTTCTTAGTTGGAATCCTATTCTTTAAATAAACAACAGTGTCTATTGCTTCATCCCAAAATCCATTAGAATTTTTTTTACCTTGGAGCATGCTACGAGCACATTCCACCAGTGTTCTATTTCTCCTCTCAGAAACTCCATTTTTCCAAGGTGTATGAATGACTGCGAATTGTTGTTGGATTCCATTTTATGTACAATATCTTCTAAAAGCTCCAGAAGTGTACTCACCATTTTGATCCAATCTGAGGATTTTAATGTATTTACATGTCTACTTCTCAACTTTGATTCTGAATTACTTGAAGTATTTGAAGACATAGCTTTTCCTTTTGATGAAGTAAGCCCATGTGAACCTGGATCTGTCATTAACAAATATCAGAAAATACCATGCACCACCAAGTGATATGGTATGCATAGGTCCACATACATTAGTGTGTATTAGTTCAAGGAGTTCAATCTGTCTCTTCTCTTCATGGTTAGGAAATTCATTTCTGTGTTGTTTTCCAAGTGCACATGCATCACATTCAATATGATAATTTTTAATGACAAGAAGACCCTCAACCATAGAATTTTTCTGTAATAACATGACATAATTATGATTGAGTTGTCCATACCTTTGATGCCACAATTCGACATCTGAAATATTTGATGTTGCTAGTGATTGATGGTTTTCCTTGATTGTATCTAGCTTGTACAATCCACCAAGTCTGGATCCTGTCACTATAACCCTGTAATGATCTTGTACATATTTGACATAGCACTTATATTTATCAAATCCAACTTTCATAACATTATCGGTGATATAAGAAACATATATTAATTTCTTTTTGATGCCTGGGACATACATCACATTATGTATCTATTTAAATTGTCCATCATGTATTTTAACACTTATCACTCCATAACCTAGGACTTTCTGAGACCTGTTATCACCTAGATAGATGTGTGTTCCATCAGACTTTTCATAATACTCATCATACCAATCTCTATTACAGGACATATGGGAAGATGCACCTGAATCTATGAACCATGCATTTTCATCATTCGTCTCAGCATACAAAGCATGTTCAGATATAAATAGTCTTAGGTTTTTAAATCCATTAACATCTGGGGTGTCTTTTCTGACATAATTTCCATTATGTTTTATGTATCTATTATTGGAATCACTTTTTATCTTCGTAAAACAATCTCTAGCTATGTGACCTAATTTCCCACAATAATGGCACACAACATCTTTATTATCACTAAATTCATTGCATGACATACCTCTGTGTATTGCACGAAACTTGCCCCTATGTGAATTCCATTGATTCCCTCTATGTGGGTATCTACCTCTTGCCATCAGTGCTTGATATGCAAACTGAGATTCTGGCTCATAAATATTCATTCCCTCTTCTTCTTGTATCAGGATTTCGACGAGCTCTGTAAATGTAGGAGGGGTCTGTCTTGCTTCAAGAGCTAAGATGAACACTTTGTAATCTGGAAAAGTACCTTTTAATGTGATAGATACCATATCAATACTAGATACTTCTTCACCTATGACACCCAGATTATCTTTGAAGTCGTTGATGCAGGAGAGGTATTTATTCATAGTTTCATTCACATCCATATTGATAGACAATAGTTTGGTCTTTAAAATCAAAATTCTATTAGAGTTAGACATCTCATACAAACCTTTCAGTTTGTCCCATGTGTCTTTGGACGTCTTGAAATGGTATTATGTTGTATTTTACAGACATACGAATTAACACCTTTTCTTGGGTTTCCCGCAAATTCCAATATGATATTGACAAAGGATCTACGGGATTTTGTTCATCCCCTTTCACTATTGGCAAAAACTCAAGAGCTTCAAGTACAGTGATTAGCTTGAATTTCCAATTTACATAATTCTCCCCAGTTAATTTTGATGCTTCAGTAATATATAAATCGGCCAAAGACATATCCACCATTTTTACTGAACTACAAGGAAAATAATTTTAATCAAACATGAAAAAAAAATCTGGCTCACCTCTTCACTGTCAAATTAGGAAAAGCCTTGACACTTTTGTCTTTGCCCAGATCTGGCACCGGTCGAAATCGTCGTAAGGTCATATCCAACACCAGTCAAAATCGTCGTAAGGCAGGAGCACACCGACACTTTTTTCTGCTAAATGATAGGTGCTGTCGATGCTCTGAGTTTGCTGCTGGAGGCACCGCCAGGACACTGGTGGCTATGGGAGAAGCGCCAGTAGGAAAAAAATATAATAACCTTCAACATAAAAATTCAACAAATGGTGATGCTCAGATGTGGTCGATGTTAAAGGAGGCGTGTAATTGACAGAGACTGAGAAATTGAATTAGCCATGTAATGGATAGAAACTGCTCAGATGTGGCTGGCGTTGTGACAAATAAAAATTGAATTGGAAATGAGGCATTATTACAGCAAGTAATAATTCTCCGCTCATAAAAACAATTGATGAACGATCCAAATGCAGATCTCACAAGGCATCCTACTCTGGCATGCACATGCACAGGAAGCCTTCACCAACATTTTGAAACGAAGGATTTTCACTCAAAATTCTAGATCGTTACAAGAAATATTTGCTCCAAATAATCTCACCAATTTCCAAGCAACCATGACTCCTACAGATGATAGTTGATGCTAACTATCTGATAGCAACCTTCTCTAGAATGCAAACTCACACCCAGCACTCAATCAGGTTTTGATTTCAAACTTCAGCTTCTCCACAATAGATCTCACATAGCACACTCCTCAACCAATTTCAGGTTCCCTCACACAAGCCTCAACTTGCCTCTGATACCAAATTAGAGAAACCAAGGAGGAAACCAACAAAGCACAAAGGCTCACTCAAACAAACAGGAGGAGAAACACTCAACTCAATTGTATTAAGAAATAAAGGTTACATATATTCGAAAATGATAAGCTAAACTAGATCCAATAAAGGTGTATTTGATCCTACAACATAGGAGTTGTTCAAATGAAATGTCTAGATATATAAAACATAACAAATACACAATCTGCATTATATCTAACAAGGGATTCATTTCATGGTAACCATATCTTGTTATTATGATTAAATGCATCTTGATTAAGATTTAAATAAGCTTCCTTTAAATTAAAGGGTGGTTAAAGTAACAATTTGTTTTTTCTTTTCTAACTCAGTTTTTGTTTTTACTTTTTATTAAATAGTATTTGTTTTGTTCTTATATTAACTCTAACAACCTAGTATGAATAATGGATATAAAATTATATAGTTTAGCATTTTTTTAACAACTATCTATCTTTACAAAATTAAGCGGTTGGTTGCGCTTATCAGCATTTAACAACCGCTTTACTTATAATTGTGTTAGTAGGTAATTAGTCCACATTATCTTTCTAGGTGAAATGGTTCTTCAACAAATATTCCAACACACCTTTTAATATAATTAAAGAAAATAAAACCAAAAACCTAAACTCTAATACCATCTACAAGTTTTAGTGTAATGATAAACCTTAAAGAATTGAACCCCTTCTTTGACAAGCCGATTTATTATAAACGCGGAAGTATAATCAAAGTATATTTAACTTCTACTATTCATCTTGGGATGAAACAATGTTGAAAAAGCTTTGGTGCTTGTTGTTACAGCCTTATGAAGAACTATTACACTTTCCAACTGTAGTAATGTTTCTATCTCATGCCCACTCTTCATGTCCTCCTTTGGTTACACTTCAAGTGATAAGATTATGGATGCTTCTCATGGATCTTTATGCCTTTTTTGTAGCTAAATATGCCTTTCAATGCACCTAGTGTTTATGTCCTTGTTTCACCTAAAAAATGATGTGTACCATTAGTCCACGTGATTAAATTATAATCTTGATGGTCAACATATCAACAACATTAATTCATTATTATGTAGATATGCTTTGTATTTAGTAACCTCTATTTATACAATTCCAACAATATATATTTGCAATTTTAGCAATTGTTCATTTCTACATTTTCAACACATGTATTTGCAATTCCAACAATCACCCAAATTTTGGTGGTTAAAAAATTTTGGGGAACCTTTAGCTTACTCTTACTCTTTCTAGTTGATATGTGGACTCTTCTTCATTAACTACAATGCACAAAAAATTATTCACAAATTTAGATTGTACAAAATCTAAATATAATCAAAATATAATTTTGATAATGGAAAATTGAAAATTCCAATTTAACCAAGATATTTAAACTACTTCTTTGTTGGATATTACCAACAATGTGAACAACTACTTTATAATGATGGGCAGGTTGTTTCATAAATGTATAATTACTTTAAACAAAAATAAGAGTTCACATAGTCGTCACATTTATGCTTAACACCAAGAAATTTGTGGAATAATACAAAAAAAAATATGAATTGCACCTTAATCACACTATTTTTATCCATTCTTGTAGAGTGTTCTCAAGGTATCTAGTCTATGCAGATTGATGAGGAGATATAAATAGTTTATTTAATGAGAATTATCATAGAGATCTGTAACATCCCCTCTGTTATTCCAATTTTTCAGTAACCAAAAAATACAAGGTAAATGAAAATATGGAACTTTCCAGCAGGAAACTCAAGGTCGATTAAATCACTGTAAGTAATGTTACTTATTTCCCAAGTTGTGAATTAAACTTGACTAAATGATAAGGGCATGAATCCACTAAGGAGGGGAAGAGATTGAATGGCTGGAAAGCCATGAGATTGATGATGGGTGTCATCTTAGTGATGTGGGTACCTAATGAAAAGTGAATTGTGGTGTTATTATGTGTGCACTTAAGCTAAGAAGTGTTGATAACCATTGAAAGATTTACTACCTATTAATTTTTTTTAACAATTACATATGGCCGATCTATTAGCATGAGGCTAGTTAATTTTAAGGGTTTTTAAGTAACTTTAAATAATGATCTTAATGAAGATCAATATTTTAGCTTTGAAATATCGTTAAAAACTCTTAATTAAGCTAAATACTTTTATTGTAAGGGAATATGTTATAGTCACCATAATCAAGAGATGAAAGGATTATATTCTTCCTTTTAAATAAAATATATATTTTTACTATCTTAATACAATGACCAAGGAAGGCGCATTACTTGTTGGGAACTTGGACCATACATACCTTCATAAATGAAATTTAGCTTCAGTTAAGAGAAAATTATCTAAATGCAATTTTAATTGATTGGTTAATATTGATTAATTAAAAGCTGCAATTAGGGTTCTGTTTGGTTTAGCATATAAGAGAAAGTTGAGCCTCATAAAACAAGGGGGCTAGCAAATCCTATAAGGGGGGAGTGGATATAATCATGTTTCCATAGGGGTTCTCTTCATGCAGGAAACTTCACAATCATTTGGGAGAGGAATCTCCAAATCATTTTTATCAAGAAGAACTCTAAAAGTTAGATAAGCAAAGACGTGATCAGGCTTTCTATCATTTGGTAATATGCATTGATAAGTAAGAGTGGGTGCAGTTTCTTCTATTTAACTTTGTCTATATCCTAGTTGTATTAAAGGAAACCAAATGATAGCTAAGGTAAGATTGATTCAATTTTATATTATCTTTACTTTATATATATATGGACGAAAGTTCTATGAGGGAGGTGTTAGAAGAACAGTGTTGCACTCCATGTATGACCGCAATGGATGTCGTACTCTTGATGGAAGCCATGTTCAACATTTATCCTAACCTCGGGTCGTGAGTTTGATATCCATGTGGAAAATTATCAACTCTCGATGGGTTGCTTGGAAAGGTTCTCACGGTTACTATATATAGAGGAAGGAAAAAAAGCATGGGACCCTTGTATTTTGATGCAATTTTATTCTAACACTTTATTTATATTCCTGAAAAGGAGAGAGAAAAAACACCCCTCCAAGTCATATTCATTGTTTTTTTTATAAAATATCATCTCAATCTAGTTAAATAGTGAATTGTCTTACATAATTTTTGAATGAAGAATACTTGCCCCAATCAAGGATCAAACTCCATTAATAATATTTTTTTGATGTATATTCGGTATTTATTTCTGCACCACTTTGGTCGTATGTTATGGGTGGTCTTACTCTTTGAACCTTTCTAAAAACATTCATTGCATTATTGAGAGAGGGTAGGCAGTGGCCTAGCTCTGCTTTCTCTTTTCTTACACCATATGTATACTATGCATCTATATTGTTTATATATAATTCTTTATTTTTATTACCTCATCTTTAGCAGAGCAACCTGCTTGAGAGAGACTCGACTCACACTTTACCTCAGTTATGTGTATAATTTATATTATGAGAGAGGGGGCATTCGTAAGGAAATATATGGTCAAGATGACCTCTATGAGAGGACTGGCCCAATAGTGTAGGTTGTCGAAAGGTGGCTTATATAGAAAGATAGACTGTAACATTTACCGTATTACTTGTCGATATTTTGAAAGTGAGTAAGATTGTCCCTTAATTGAAGTTAAAACGCATAAGACCAGCTATGCAATAAGTTGTATATGTATATTTTTGGTTTGACCTAGCCATGACCTCTTTGTGAAAATAACTAGTGTTAAAATCAGATTTATATACCTTTTATATACCTCGGCCTAGACTCCCGATGTTGAAATCCAATCCTTGTTGTTTTATATAGTTGTGACCTCAATTTGGTTTTTAGAGGAGATCAACACTTTATTTTATAATGTGTGCCAAATATCTTGATGGAGATTCCACGTTTATTTTCCTTAATTGCGAAAAAATTTATATATTTGGAAAAATTTAGTAAAGCCACTAGATCAATAGGTTGGATTGAACCTCATTGTGAAATAAGAAAGAATGAGGAAGGAGAATTTCAGTGCTAAAATTTTCAAACAATCAGAGTGAAACTATTCAAACAAGAGGAAAAAAATTGATAGCATAACAATAATTGAATAATCATTAAAATGTAAGAAATGCATGTTAGGATTATTAATCCTCTCCCTTGTTCATACTTTCTATTAGATTAATTATCCTAACTTAGGAACCTAAATTAATTAAATGGGTCCAGTAGTGTATATTGGGTCCACATGTCCTAATGGGGCCACATGTACCATTCATTGAAGTGTGGAAAACACTGCTAGAGGTTAATTGCCACTTACTGCATGTGCATGCATCAGCTAGGGCACCTCCTAGACCAATCCCATTTTAGGAGCCACTAGGAGTCCCGACACCAACCAGGCTTCAGTCAGTTGGTGTTAGCGCTAGTTAGTCTTAGTTATCCCTCAGTTACAATTAGTTACTTCACAGTAAGTTAGGCTAGCACTACTAATGCATGGATAATGCATGGTTGCATGGGGAGGAGCACTTTTCCTACCTACCACACTCAGTTGCACTTAGTTAACTAGTTGTTACTACTTGTTGGAGTTATTGGTTATCGAGGAGTTGTCTATTTGGAATCTGATATTGATAGGGAGACCTTGAGTTAGAGATTCAATTATATATAGTCTTATCCACTCGGAGGATTCGATATCATTACTCATGCATTCAAATTCTACCTATGTAAACTACATTGTACACTAGATATTATTATGATGAATATACTGCAAATTCCTGAGCAATACTTGTCTGTTTTCTGTGTGGTTTGTTTTTGTTAGTTTGTATGTTCATTCTCCATTCAATTATTGCAACATTATTAGAACTCTCTGCTTGAATATCTTAATGGAATTCAAATTATAATATGGTATCAGAGCCTTCTGAGGCAGGTTTCATGCTTGTTTCTCCTCATCAAACATCAGAAGCAGTTGGGTTTCCACAGAAGTCGCTTATGAAAATTTTCTAGCTCTGGATTCATTCAGAGCAGTGGAGAGGGCATGATGGACCCCGAAAACATGTTCATGTCTGGAGGAAAATCATGATTCTAATAGTTCATATGTTTTAGTGTTATTTATAGTGAAATTTACAGGTGCTACGTATCTTGAAAGAAGTATTTGCAGTCTCCCTGTCAGAGCAATTAAGAGTTCTCAAACTCCTGAGCCATAGATATTCACAACTTCCAATTACCTTGATTGGAGGATTGATATGCAACTGGCTTGTGCAAGCATGGCTACCACAAGATCATACATGGATGGGAGGTTGAGCCTCATCAATCGGTAAAGCAGAACAAGTTCCTAAACTGTTGTGATGAAACATTTGGGTACTTATGTACTTATATTTCCAGAGATATCCTCTTTCATCTAGAAGGATTGAGGACTGCCAGAGAATCCTCGGAGAATCTTGATCACTTGTTTAAAAAACAAGATGAGCTTAGGAGACACATTCTAGAGAATGATTTTGTATCTTTACATCCCTGCAGTTTTGATACTATTGAGCAATTCTCCTCCAAATTCAAGTCTCTAGTGCTACAATGCAGACAGTGCAGGATAGAGTGGAAGGATGAGCAGAATGTCCTTTCCATACTCAGCAAACTAGGTCTTGAGTACTCTGTCTATGTCTCTATGTTTCATTCCAAGCAAGAAAGCTTTCCTGATTGGAAACTTCCTTCTTTAGATTCATTTTTCGAGTCCTTAATCAAGGAACAAAACAAATTGATTCGAATGGGAATCATCCAGACTTCCAAAGATCAATCTCTCTTGGTTACTGACTCTTCCAAAGTGCAAGAAAAGGGGAAATCAAAGAAGAAGGAGACAAAGGCAGCTGATTCGAAGCCTAAACAAAATCAGCAAGCTTCCAAAAGAGCCTCCAGCTCTAAGAAGAAGAAATTTGGGAAAACATTATGTCCCTACTATGAAAAAGGGTATCACCTTGAAGATCATTGTATGAGGAAGGAACTTGATGAAATGTCCTCTCTTCTCAAGCAGCATAACATTCAAAGAGAAAAAAATTCTTATAATGGAAATGAAAGATGGCATGCTTTGAAAGTAGGACTACCTTATTCTACATCCTATTTGATTGATTCTCGAGCCTCCAACCACATGGTTTCCTGCAAGGATATCTTCTCCTCTCTTAATGTCAAAGAAGGGCCCACTATTCACATGGAAGATGATTCCCAAATCCCAGTAGCAGGGAAGGGCACCATTAGAGTGAAGCATGGTGTGTTCATAGATGTCTTATATGTGCCCTCACTTGCAGTTGACCTATTATATGTTTATCAGATGACCCATGCTGGCTCACCAAAGCAAGTATTGTTTGGACCTGACTCAGTAGAGATCACCAATATCTCAATTGGGGATATTTTAGTGAAAGGGATTGCTGATCATGCCTCCAAGGAATACTATTTCTCTCACTTCATGTCATTCTTAGTTCCAATATCATCATAGCTTCCATTCAAAGCCGATGAAGGTATAAACATTCCTTCGTTTCCTATTGCAGTTTTTGTTTTAAATCCTGACATTTCTGATTCAAATTCAGAAGAGGAGTCATCCCATTTTGATCCAAACATTGATATCACAACTCAAAGGGATCTAGATCCAGATCCAACATCTACCTCATTCTAGCAGCCTAAATGGGATAAGCAGCTCATAGAAGCAACTAGAGATGGTGTTGGGGATCCAGATGACAAAAGAAGAACAAGGTCCCAGTATCAGAAGGAGAGTGTAGCACTATCTCACACAAATCCTCTTCTTACTGAGAGGTGTTTTATGATGATTGGGTCAGATCCTCAATCCTTTAGGGAGGCTTTCCATGATCCTAGATGGCAGGAAGCCATGGATGAGGAGTTTGATTCACTACATGAAAACCAGACCTGGGAACTTGTCCCCTTACCTCCAGGAAGGAAGCTGGTACAGTGAAAATGGATCTACAAAACCAAAATAGCTGTTGATGGGATCACAACCAAGTACAAGGCTCGGTTGGTGGAAAAAGGGTATTCTCAGGTCCAAGGCTTGGACTACAATGATAAATTCACTCCAATAGCTATAATGGACTCCATCAGGCTGGTATTGGCCATTGCTACTTCCAAGAGATGGGAAGTACACCACATGGATGTGGAGAGTGCCTTCCTCCATGGAGATTTGGAGGGGTTCTTGCTTCTGGTTGTATTGTATGTGGATGACTTGCTCATTACTAGAAGCTCTGCTGCTGGGTTGAGTAACATCAAGTCTACTCTTAATAAAGCATTCACTATAACTGACTTAGTACTGTTAAGACAGTTCATTGGTCTCGAAGTAATTCAAAAGAATTCGAGAATCATGATCTCATAGTCCAGGTATTCATTAGACATGCTTAAGAGGTTCTACATCGAGGAATATTGCAAGGAAGCCCCTTGCCCTTTCTTATCAGGCATCAGGCTTGAAGAAGGTGTTTCCACACCTTTGGTGGGAATCACTCTCTATAGACAGCTCATTGGAAGCCTTCTGTATCTCACTCATTCGAGACTAGACATATCATATGCTATGAGTGTTGCTTCTAGATAAATGCAGGAGCCACATGAGCTGCACTAGAAGGAAGAAAAGAGGATCTTGCACTATGTGCATGGTACTATTGATTATGAGATCCACTATGCTACTTGAGAACAACTAGATCTCACAATATTTACAGACTCAGACTAGGAAGGAGATGGAAATGATAGGAAATCCACCTCGGGTTTTGTATTCATGATTGGATCTGGGCCAATTTGTTGGTCCAGCAAGAAGCAAGCAGCCCTTGCACTTTCCTCAACAGAAGCAGAGTATCAGGGAGCTCTAAATGCAAATATTCAGGCAGTTTGGCTATAGGGCATCTTGACAGAGTTCAGGATTCAGACTTCACCTACAGTATATCTTTATTGTGACAACCAGAGTACAATCAAGATCTCCAGTGATCTTGTTTAGAAGCAGAGCATAAAGAACATAGAAGTTCACATGCACTACATTCGGGATCTGGTGCATGATAGAACCATCATAATGCACACTATTGTCCAACAAAGGATCAAATTGTGGATATTTTTACCAAGTCTTTTACTGAAAATAGATTTTACTTTCTCAGGTCTCTTTTGGGCATTAAGGCTTGATTCTCAGTTGCTATCTTGAGGGGGCTTTTCCCAAGAGGTTTTCTTGCCTCATTTGTATTATGTCTCTTAGATTGTATATTGGGTGACCTATGGTCTACTTACTAGGGACCATAGTTGTCCAAGTTAGGATTCATGGGAGGTTTTAGGATTATTAATCCTCCCTTGTTCATACTTTCTATTAAATTAATTAGCCTAACTTAGGAACCTAAATTAATTAAATGGGTCCACTAGTGCAATTAGGCCCACATGGCCCAATGGGGCCACATGTACCAGTCATTGAAGTGTGGGGAATGCTACTAGAGGTTAAGTGCCACTTAATTCATGTACATCCACCAGTTAGGGTGCCTCCTATACTAATCTCTACATTTTAGGAGCCACTGGGAGTCCCGACACCAACCTACTTCATTCAGTTGGTGTTAGCACTAGTTAGTCTTAGTTAGCCATCAGTTACAATCAGTTACTTCACGGTTAGTTAGGCTAGCGCTACTAATGCATGGATAATTCATGGTTGCATGGGGAGGAGCGCTTTTCCTACCTACCACACTTAGTTGTACTGAGTTAACTAGTTGTTACAGCTTGTTGGAGTTATTGGTCATTGGGGAGTTGTTTATTTAGACTCTGATATTGATTGGGAGACCTTGAGTTAGAGATTCAGTTAGATACAGTCTTATCCACTTGGAGGATTCAAATTCATTACTCATGCATTCTAATTATACCTATGTAAACTACATTGTACACCGAATATTATTATGATGAATATACTGTAAATTCCTAAGCAATACTTGTCCATTGCCTGTATGGTTTGTTTTTCTTAGTTTGAATGTTCATTCTCCATTCAATTGTTGCAGCATTATCATAACTCTCTCATTGAAGATATTAATGGAATTCAAATTATAATAATGCATTGGTGATACAATAGAAATAATTCAAACCCTTTATGAGTGATTTGAATCTCATGACTTGGACTGACTCCAAACATTACTAATTGTGGGAAAATCACCACTAGAGGCTCACTAGTTTAACTCTAGACAACTGAATCAATTCACAATCAATTAATTGACCAAGTTAGATGATAAAAGGTACCTAACCTCCTTAAATCATGCAAAAGTAGCGCTAGGATAACTCAATATGAACTGAATGTGTCCCATCGGAGCACAACTTAACATTGGCTAGGGTGAACTGATGGTGGGACTTCCATGACTCAGTGTGGGCTCATAAAATGAGGGATTGGTATATGGAGCTCCTAAATTCATGCAAAGGGGTGCATCAAGTAGTAAGTGGGCCCTACATAACTTCCCCATAGTACTAATGTAGTGGCAACATGTTCCTAAGCTAGGAAATTGATAGTTAGACTATGGTGGACAAGGGAGGATTATGATAATCCTAACATCGCCCTCTAATCCAAACTTGNCCCCCCCCCCCTCCTTGCTACCCTCACATGAACAGTGAACAAGGAACTAAAAACTGAATCAAACCTTCACACCAATAAGAGATATGAGATAAACAAATATCTTTTCAGTGAAATATTTTGTGAATATGTCTGCAACCTACTCCTCAATAGGGCAGTAATGTAGAATTTTAGTCTTACTATGCACTAGTTCCCAAATGTAGTGCATATGGAATTCTATGTGTTCAGTCTACTGCTTGTGTAATGTATCACTGAAAATTTTAATTACACTTTGATTATCACAAAAAATGGCTACTAAATGAGAAGTGCAAATTCCAAGCTATGTCAAAATCCCATGTAGCCAAACTTCCTGAATAGTTGCATTTTCAATCCCTTAATGCTCTGCTTCTACTGAAGAGAGAGAAAGAATTGCTTTCTTCTTGCTTTACCAACAGAATGGTCCAAATCCCACAATAAACAAAAATCTCGAAGTATATTTTATGTTAGTATTGTCTCCATCCCAATATGAATCAGTAAAACCAATAAGATCTAGCTGAGCACTAGTAGAATGGTGAATACCAAACTCTCTAGTATTATAATGCACCTAAAATTAATAATTTATTATTAATTATTACTGAAAATACTTTATTTATTATTTTAAATATTTTTGACAGAAAGTAAAAAATAAAACAATTGTATCTAAAGCTGAATTCTACTGAATTCTTCCTTTATGAATAAAAGATGTTGAAGGGGACAGAAGTGGAATAGTTGTTCAAGAGTGTTTGCTAACGCACAAGAGGAAAAGAAAAGTAGTTAAATCTATTGAGTGAGAACTCAAGGTACAGGAGGCATCTTCCACAAAATCAAGTCACAACTCCTAGTTGAGTGCTAAAGAGAAGGAGGCTCATAAATGACCAAGACCTAGGAAAAATACTATATAATAGTATGCCCATTAGCAAACAGGAGGCTAGCATTCAACGAGTATTGAATCTAATAATGCAAGAGATGGTGCATTGAGTATATTTTCCTCTTGTGGTTTAGCGACCAGGGTCAAGGGTTTTGGAGAAAGTAACTTGGATTCTCTAGGGTTTGGTTGGGAGGAATCGCTATTCCATTTATGTTTTCTCGGCAATGGTGCTAGGTTATTCCTCTACGTTTTTTTATGACAATAGGTTGTTTATGGTAGAACTGCATGTGCTTCTATATTCATTAAGTATAAATGTTTTATGTTATCTTATTGCACAGTTATCTAACCTGTATCGATTTGATTTCATTTATGTATAGATCCTAAATATGTTTATGTTCTGTTTATATCTATGAATGGTTAGTTCTGATTAGAATAGCTTCTTAGATCGGGAATCCATACCCGAGTAGGGATCTCTAATGAGTTAATATACTGTAAAATCGAATTATTTCCTTAAATAAGTATATATCGATGAATTATATCTATTCTTTTCTTATGCAATAGACCTATTTTAATTTTGATTACACTTGTGAAAGTTAACAAGTTTAATTTACAAACGATTACAGTCATATCGAAAGCAAGGAAAAATAAATAAATAATATAATATTAAATGATTTATGATTTATCAATCAAATATACAAACATTACAATTGACAATCTAGCTAACTACTAATCCAAGAATCACATTCATCTACAGTCGTAGAGTTAATTATATACAATATAGATATTACGAATAGTCACTTGCAAAATAAATTATAACTAAAATATAACTAATCCCTTACGAATCTAATGTTAACAATCAATAACTGGATTCAAGGAAATTGAGTAAATATAATTTACAAGTGTAAACAAATCACAGAATCAAGTATCTCATTTCCAAATATAGGTAGTAAGCCCATCTACGATGGCCTCCGAGCATTATTGTAATACAGTAAGCAAATCCTTATTAAATCCAAACCAAATCGCAGTCATGCATGTTATATGTTAAACTACAATTTTGATAATCAAAACTACTCCACATAAATGGTGAGACCCAATGGGTCACATAAACAATATATAAATTAAAATAACTATGGCTGTAAGTCCATTTTTATGGCCGCAATCGTTACATAAAAGTTAAGATCAAGATATTTATTCGGTCACTAACCGATGTTGCACATACAAACCTAAAACCTCATTCAGGTTAATAATACCATTATTATTATTATTACTACACTGAGATATTATTTTAAAAACGGTGTTATCAAAACATATTCATAGTTGTAATACCATCGAAGGATGACATCTAGTAAATAAAAAAATAACCACAGAGTAATTCGCAATAGAGACCGTAGGGGTCGTTTCTTTTAATTATATAGTGAAAATTATCTACACATTGTATGCATACAGGGTAAGGATGTAAGTTCATCTAAAATGGCTTCCACCTTGTTTTAAAACCATAAATAAACATCAAGTAACAGAGTAAGCGAAGTGGTGGCAAGACCATTCGCAATGGAACCCACAATATCTAAATTAAACCCTAATACATTTAAACCCTAATTCAAAGCAAAGAGGTCATAAAATATCTCTGTAAAACAGAGTGTAAACCCCTTGGGAGTTGAACCAAAACACACAACACATATCTTGTGTAGAGTTGGAGCTTTCCTCTCCTCTCGGATCCTTAAGCTCAGGGTTAAAATACCTGCAGCAAACCATACTATACATAAGAAAATGGTGGATGCATTGTATTTAATCCAACAATATGAAAAAATGAGAGATAGGGTTTTTGTTTGTACCTGAGGAATTCTAATACACAAGAGTGGGAGGAGGTGAGCTTGTCTCCTCCCTCACTAGCGTTCCAACCTGCAATAAATATTTTAGTGGCAATTAAAACATAATGTTAAAACTTGTAAACAATTTAAAGTTAAAGTTAAATTCCTTTACCCTTACCTGGTGCAAGTTGCGTAGAGGCTATGGGTTGGCTCCTCTGTGAAGACCCTTATCCCTCCTCTTCCTGCACAAACAAACGTTGTAGAGAAAGTGGCATATAATCCATTAAAGGAAAGAAACTTCCATTTAAATTTTCGGCATTAAAACCAAATATACATGGTGAAGGAAATGACGAACTAGATTCAATGTATGAGTGAACCATTGAGTTGCAGATGGACATGGACAACATGGATCAGCACAAGAACACCTTGGAAAGAAACCATTTACAACACCATCAATCACTAGCAGTGGTTACACAAGAAAACCCATCATTTCATAATTAAAAGAGAAGACCTCGACTCTCTCTCTCTCTTGCAGACTAAACAAATGATAATACAGCGTTCAAAAATCAAAAGCCACATTAAACCTGCACAAAAACCCTAACTACAGAGCCTTACAAATGGATGACTATGATGTAATCACGAGGCCAGTGTGGATGCATAGCTGCACTGTCAAATTGTAGCCAGGAAACACTTTTAAGGTAAGTCAACTAAAGGTACAAACACTTTTAAACCTCAACCAGATCAATGATGGTATTTCAATCATTGTTGCAAACCATATAAACTATGCCAAGAACCATATTATATAACACAAAAACCATTGCATTATAACCAATGATTATTATTTTATAATAACATTGTAAACTATGGTCTAGACCATATCCATTTCCAAGTTCAAACCTTTCAACTTCGCGCCCTTAGGACCAAGTCCTTACAACAAGTATACCGTGCGCTTTGGATATGGTAAGGTCCATGGCCTTATAACCTTTTGTTAAAACCTTATTATTGGAAGGGTGGGATTAATACTATGGTATAGACTCCCAACCCTTGGGGCTAGTTAATCCCTAATGAACATAATAAAAACCAAAGCAAGGAAATTGTAAGACATCACATTCGGGCGTGGTTGAATGCAATGGATGGACTTCGCCATTACCATAGCTGGATAAACTTGGCACATAAATTGAAGGGATATAAGTAACTTACAATAATTAACACATGAGTAAAACTACTTGTTGAGAGTTGTATGATTAAATTCATGTACAATTTTTTTTTATTTACGAATTTTGAGGTGTATGACAAGTACCCTGCACATAATTAAAGATGTGCTTTGTTTCCTTCCAATGTAGCTCATGTCGCTCCTTCAAGAACCGAGCAATGGAACTCACAACATATGCCAAGTCTGGTCTTGAATGAGTAAGGTACACCAAGATACCAATCAATTGTCTGTAGAGAGTATTGTTAATGAGGGGTGTAGAACCACCTTCTTCCAACCTGATTCTAGATAGGAAGGTAAAATATTTTTCTTTACAATAAGTCATATGGAACCTTTTGAGGAAATCACCTACGTATATGGACTGGGTAATCATGATCCCCGAATCCCTCAAAAATCCTAGATATGTCATGGAGAATTCCTTGCTCAAAGATGGCTTTATATCCCTCAACCCAATAGTTGAACCACTGGTAATGAGTAAGTCATCCACATATAGGACAATCAATAGTAAGCAACCACCCTTTTTCTACATGTAGACATTGCAGTCAAACTTGCACCTTTCAAATTTTTGTGACAGTAAGAAGGAATTCATCTTGGCATACCATTCCCTTGGGGCTTGCTTGAGCCCATACAAAGATTTACTTAGTTTTCAAACTAAAAAGGAATCTTTAATGTACCCCTCATGTTGTCTCATGTAGATCTCTTCTTCCAGGTCACCATGGAGGAAGGAAATCTTCACATCCATGTGATCTACCTCCCATTTCATCGAAGTCGTAATGGCCAAATACATCCTTATTGAATTCATTCTTGCAACATGGGTGAATGTCTCATTGTAGTCCAACCCATGAACCTGTGAATACCACTTTGCAAGTAATTGAGCCTTGTACTTGGTAGTAGATCCATATGCTGCTAGTTTGGTTTTGTAGATCCATTTTCACTAAACAATCTTTCTCCGTAAAGGTAAGGGTACAAGCTCCCATGTATTATTATTTTGTAGAGACTCATATTCATCATCCATAGTTTCCTTCCACCTTAGATGATGGAAATACTCTTTGTAGTACTGAAGATTGGAACCTAGCATCATGTAGCACTTATCTAGGAGAAGTGGATCAGTATGGAAAAGTTCAAGGTTCTCATCATAAAATTGATATCTGGTTCTTCTTCTTTCAGATGGATCCCCAAAACTGTTCCCAATAGCTTCAATGATTTTTTTCGCTTCTAAATCTGAAGTGTCAATAGAACAACATCACATGCAATTGGAATAGATTAAGAATTTATACCTTCCTCTTTAGATGGTTGTAGTTCATGCAATGAATCTTTATTGAATTGGTCACTTCCCTCTATGAAGCATATTATAGTTGCAATCTCCATCAACTTGTAAGATTTTGCATCATCTGCATATCCAAGCAGAATGCATTCACTACTTCGAGGTTGGAAGGATTTCTCTTGTCATATGGAATTTTGGCCCATGCTTTGGCCCATGATTTGAAGCAAAAAACCCTAATATGTGATACATTAGGCTTATGTCCCATCAATGCTTCAAATGGAGTGACCCCACACACTGACTTGTGAGGTACTATGTTCTATATGTACAAAGCACAGTTCACTAATTCATCCCAGAGATATGGTGGAATATATCTTGCTTCAAGAAGGAAGGTATCCATCTCCTTTAGTGATTGGTTCTTCCACTCAACTACACCATTATGTTGTGTTGTATATGGGACCAAATGTTGCATCTAGATACCTTTTGAAGCACACAACTATTGAAAGTCTCATTTGATGTACTCTCCTCCATTGTTTGATATAAGTGCTTTAATATTATTCCCAACAGTGTTCATAGATAAGTATTTGAAAACTTTGAAGGTTTCAAACACCTCAAACTTCTTGTTAAGAGAGTATATCCAACAATACCTTGAGTAGTCATGAGTGAAGGTCGGAAAGTATTTGGATCCATTCATGGATGTTGTAGGCATTGGTTCGGAGGCATCACTATGTACCAAATCAAGGGTAGAGGAAAATTTTCTTGCCTTCCCAAATTCATACATTCACTCTGGGTTCTTACATACCAAGCAACCATTGCAAAAATATTGAGAGGACTTAATGAGAAGTAATCCCTCAACCATCTCTTCATTATGAAACTACTGCAGATATTTGAAATTCAGATGGCCAAATATCTCATGCCAAATTCTTCTTGTTTCATTATCAAGAGTCAATAGGGAACTTTTGTATGACTAAGGAAGAAAATGTGAGAATTCATATGCCTTGAAGACATGATTTGTATCTCCTTTTGCTATCATGTTTCCAGTATATATTTATGAGATCTCCACTAATTCAGGTCCAAATATGACTCACTTTGGTGATCCTGTATGGGTCATATGATATACATACAATATATTTGTTGCTAAATAGGGCACATAGAGGACCTTTTTGAACACTCCATGCTCAAATTGAATTGAATCTTTCCCAACAGTTGGGATTTGAGAGTTATCTCCCATGTGTATGCTAGTACCACTAGAGATATCCACAGAACATAATGAATCCTTGGAAGCAACCATGTGGTTGGAGGCTCCATAATTAATGAGAAAATATTGTGACTGAGAGAAGCCTTCCTTCAGTACATGCCATCTCTCATGATCTTCAATCTTGCTTCTAAGATTCGTATTCCTTGCGCCTTCAAGGAGTGAAATATTGTGCTATTTAAGGATTCTTGACGTCTGATATATGATTTTATTGATATATAGGTTCCTTGGATGTTTCGATTTCTTTTAATAGATGCACTTGGTATTTTCAAACCTTTTATGCTTGTCCTTCTTAGAACCAGAGGCTCAATCTGGAGGATTTTGCTTCTCCTTAGGTTTGATTTCAGTGTTCTTTTTGTCTTTCCAATTCTGTCTCCCTTTATATTGTGCATTCTTGGTATCCCCATCCAATAGAGCTTGATTCTTGGAGGCTTTGAGGGCTCCCATTTGGATCAAATTGTATTGTTCTTGAATGAGGGATTTAGTGAATGCATCAAGTGAGGGAATTCATGAGTTTTTGGTTATCAGTCTCCTAGAGTGCAAGTTGGACACAAATACTAAAAATGATAGGCTAAGCTTTCTTAGAATGGACCACATACTTGAACTTGGAGAATAATTGTTAGATAGATTCAAAATTGTTGGGTTGAAGAGAAATCAGTTCATTCTCCAAAATGTGGCCTCTCAAATCATCCTACTTCCAAATAGTGATTCAAGCTTCTTCCATAATTACATTGGTTTTTTTAATCCATCAAGGTGGAAGAGTAACTCCCTAGAGACATGAATGCACATGAAACCAAAGGCTTCATCCAATGTTCCAGGTACTTTGATATCTCTAAAGGCTATCGGGGTTCGAACTCCTTTCCCATTGTGACCTTATACATAATTTTGTTGTACAACACAATCTTCATTAATTCCCTCCAATCCAGATAATTTAAGGGTGTGAGGATCCTCAATGACAAGGATGTTGAATTCTCCATTTTGCATCTTCAAGAGCAGCACAATTCTTTTGAATTCTCTAATTTACCTGCATAAAACTTTTAATTCAAAGGAAAACTAGTTCAATCACCCTCTACTACGACATGTGCACATTATAGGGGTGCTTCACACATGGCTAGACTTCTTTGGATAAATCCAAAGGGAGCAAGGAAAAGATACCAGGAATTATGTGGAACCTAGTTGCTTCTGGTGCAACAATGGAAGTTTTCGAGGATTGAAAATGGCATGAGCACCTGCTTTAATACCATGTAAAATTTAGCAAAGCCACAATATCATTAGAATGGATTGAACCTTACTGTGAAAGAAGAAAGAATGAAGAAGAAGAATTTCAATGCTAGAATTGTCAAATAATCATGGTGAAGTCATTCATACAAGAGGAAAAAATTTGATAGCATAATCATAATTCATTAACCTATATGAAATACATTGGTGATACAATAGAGATAATTTATACATCACTAATTGTGGGAAAATCACCACTAGAGGCTCACTAACGTAACTCTAGACAACTTAATCACTTCATAATCAGTTAACTAGACAAGGTTGGTGAGAAAATGCGCCTAACCTCCTTAAATCATTCAAAATTCGTTGTAGGCTAACTGAATATGAATTGAATGTGGCCCATTAGAGCACAACTCAACACTGACTAGGGTGAAATGATGGTGAGACTCTTATGACTCAGTGTGGTATCCTAAAATGTAGGGATTGGTCTTCGGAAATCCTAAACTCATGCAAAGCGGCGCATCAAGTGATAGGTGGGCCCCAGATAAATTCTAGATTGTACTAATGAAGTGGCAACAACTTCCTAAGCTAGGATACTGAAATTTAGACTATGGTGGACAAGGGAGGATTACAATAATCCTAACATATTTGTATAAATATGTAATTCATGTTAAACAAAAATGTGTATTATGCAACTTTAGTTTCTTTAAATTCCATAGTTGAAAGAGCTATGAAACGCCATGTTTACATCTTAGCATATGAGTATCAATGTTTGAGTTTCCAGCCTCTAATCCTTATATCAAAAAAATAATCGATATCCAAAATATTATGATAGATATCGTGGTAAAAAAAGATATGGTTGCATGTGATTAACATTTAATAAAGATTCATACTGATCCTATTACCTAGTGGATTCAAGCCCAACTTGAGGGTGGGATCTTGCCGGGAAAAAATACACTAGACCGAGAGTGAATTGGCTAGGAGGAAATTTGAATTCAAGTCTTCAATCACCAGTTACCTTTGAGCTAAGTATTTGTCTAGGTCATGCACACTATTATTTCGTTGATCTTAGTTAATTGTCCTTATGTTATTTATTTAAGTTATTTATTCAATCTCCAAATCTAGATTAAGTAGATATTTCAAAAAACATTAAGGAAGACGTATGTTTATTAATAGATTATGTTACCCTCACTTTTTGAAAATATTTATCTATTTAAATATCTCTTGTATTGAGGTAAATATTTACCTTAGAGGTAACAAACTATATTAGAAAAAGTGAATCTAATTAAGTAGTATTTCATGAATTTAATTCTAATTCAGTTCAAATATTTATCTATTTAAATATCTCTTGTATTGAGGTAAATATTTACCTTAGAGGTAACAAACTATATTAGAAAAAGTGAATCTAATTAAGTAGTATTTCATGAATTTAATTCTAATTCATGGCTGAAGATTTATTTAAGTAATTATTGTGAAGATGAAATCTCAAGTT
Source organism: Pseudotsuga menziesii (assembly GCA_001517045.1). NCBI lineage: Eukaryota > Viridiplantae > Streptophyta > Pinopsida > Pinales > Pinaceae > Pseudotsuga > Pseudotsuga menziesii. The sequence continues at coordinate 205,860 of LPNX011048034.1, read as the reverse complement.
AGTAGGGATCCAGGATCTCGTGAAAATGATAAAGATAATATTATCTTTATTTAAGATAATTATTAATGCTTTTTAGTTCCTACTTAAGAATATTTATTTATAATAAGTAGGTTATGTCTCATATCCCTTCGATATGATAGTTTATTCGAAAGAACGAACATTGAAAATAAATGTTTCTATATTTTCAATGTTCTTAGTGATAGAAAAAGTTCCATTGTAAAGGTATATTAAACTTCTTTTTCTAAGTGGCCTAACATTTAAAGGTTTATACTTAAAGGAATTTATGGTATGGGTAACATGAAAAAGAATGTGCGTAGGAGTTTACTAGGTGGACATATCCTAATCGACATGCAAAAGAGACTTCTTACAATATAATTAGAACGACATATCCTCATTGATATGATAACTATATTGTATAACGAGTGTATATTTGTAATAGTCTATATGTGTTTAGCATTTCCCTCATGTTTTTACTATTAGGATTAATTTGATGGACTTCATACTAGTTAAATGAATGTCAATGATAAACCTAGGTTATTGCCATATTCGTATGACGTTTTTATGTTGGAAAAAGAGTAAGGGGCCATATATTGATTTTCATTGGATTAAAGTTGTTGTGTCAGGCTATTAAAATAGTTTTGAATACTAGTTTCCTATAGGTATAAGATACTTTTGAAATGTATATAATTGAGTATTTAATGAGTAATCAATAAGACTAACCAATTTGGTTGTTAATTAATTAAGATAAACGAAAAAAATGGTTACCCCATTTCCCAAGATAGTAAAGAGGAAATTTGGTTTGTTGCTAATGGTATCAGAATAAGGTTCTCAATACTTGGACCTAATGGACTCACCTGCATACATGTATGTTGTGAAATTTGTAGAGAATTGATTATTTTAATACGAGATTTTATGTTTACTTATGGGTATGCATGCTATAGAAATAATATTGTTTTAATGTTATGATCGTCAAAGTACAAGAACTAGTTCACTTAGAATCATGTGCTCGAATGTATGAAGCTAGTTGCATAACTGTAAAGCAAAAGTAAATGCATGAAGAGTGGAGTTTTGTTTGAAGATCGACAAGGTGATATGTTTGATTTCATTAGATTGTAAAGATTTTTGAACAATAAAATGAATACATTACCATGTCAACAATATCTTAAATTGAAGTACTTATGTAAAGACATATTTATGTTATTTTACATGATGTAACATGCAAGTCTATGTATCACTTGTTGAAAATTTTACTAGCAAGGTTAAATTCATGGTACTAATACAGCGAGTCAAGGATGTTGAAGAGAAGACATGATGAGTTCAACTTAGTGGTAGCGCTAAAAGTTTAATGTAAATTCAAGCTTATAGAAAGTAATGCATTGATATTACACAAAGGAATATCTTGTTGCAACAAGAGTTTATGGGAATTCAAAATAGTAACTTGCTATTATAAATTGTAATTTTCTTTATGAGATTAAGATGAAAATAATTTATGGAAATAAATTGTGAGTAAAGAGTGTAGGTACACATGGTTGCAAGAGGCACTATCAAATGGGAATCAATAAAATAATTGAAAGAAAAAGATAAATTCCTCAATGGAAAAATGTAAAATCTAGAATCAATATGATTCCTTGATTAATCAATTGCATTTATGGAAAAATACAGTTTAGATAACTTGATATGTCGAGTATATAATTTATAAGAAAAGTAATAAAAAGTTACGTCAAAATATTTGAGAATTTCTATTGAAGTACTTGAATATGGTAACTGTAGCATTTTTAAAATTGATTAGTTGTGTAAATGGAGTATTTGTGATAAGGCAATTGAATCACAGAATTTTTGGAATGGTTTACATATGTTTATGGAAGATACTAAAAATATCAAGTCATGAAAAGTGATAATATGATGTTTAACATTTTGGATGAGAAATGTTGTTAATCAAGTCTTGAAAGACTTAGATAAACATGTGTTGATGTTGAGAGGGTAAGCTATGACGCATCAAGATTACTAAATTACCATGTTGATATGGTGTTGAGTCAGTGGGCTCAAGAACTTCAAGAATGCTCATAATTATTTAAATTTTGCTTGATGTGGAGGTGGTAGGATTTGGAACATTGATTATGATATTTCATGTATTCAATATTTATTTCTAAAAAATTATTAAATATATGTCATCGTGATTAACAATGTTTTGAGGATATTGGAGGTAATGAACTATGGCAGTTCCAATAAGACCATAATTTAAGAATTGAATTTAAACTTATGAAACCTGCAATAAGAAGAATAAATTTAATACAACTAATGACTAATAAAATAATGAGTTATGAAAATTATGATCTAATCAAGGGGGATTCCCTGGGTTATAAGCCTCTTGAACTTCTAAGAAACCTTTCTACACTAAACAAATATACTTAAGATATAATATACAAATTAACCAATTAATAAAAAGATAAAGAAAATGGATAGTAAAATGTCGGTAAGCAAGAGAACCTGAGTTTGGTGTTGAATCATTGTCATCTTTGGAGCACTTGAGTTAGGTGTTAATCGTTTTGTCTCTGGAGAACCTGAATTGGTGTTGAAATTGTTGGCTCTAGATTAACTAAACTATATAGTCTCTTTATGCATAATTACAAGATGTAATAGGAATTGAAGCTAATATTTAATTTTCAGAATAAACAAACTGAAATATTAATTGAACAAAAAATATTCTTTGAGCAAGAGAATAACCCCTGAATTTGGAAAGAGAAAAACCCGTAAATTTGGAAAGAGATTTCAGGCTCTGTAAAAATTTATCTTTCAGGCTCTAACGAGCACTCTTTGATATTAAAGTCTTAGGAAAAGAGATCTTAGGCTCCGTGATATTTGAGCTATCAGGATGAGAGAGATTTCACACTCAGTGGTATTTGAGCTTCCAGGCTTGGTGATATTTGGGCTTTCGGGTTTTGAGGTATATGGGCTTCCAGGCCCTAAGAGATTCTAGTATCTTTGCATGAGATACACGTGAGAGCTGTAAAAATTTGATGTAGGGTATCATCCTTGTATCAAATAAATAAAATATATACAGGTTGAGGAGGCCTACACGTGAACTAGTGCTTCCGTGAGGAGATGACCCTTGTGTATATATATGCCAAAACTTTTAAAAGAACATTTCAGCTAAGAAATGCTTGGAACATCAATGCCATACAAGAGGTATGTGTGTGATTATTATGCTTGGTATTTTATGCACCATGATATGATGAAAGATAAAGCATTGGGTACAAAGTTATATGTGAGGTGAATCCTCGTGTGATAAATGTGATAAAAGGGTTGCTTCTATATGCATTGGTAATGCTTCTAGTTAGTATATATTTCAGAATATGTGAGAAAATTATGACTATGCACAAGTTATGTTAATTTGATATAATAATTTATGTTGAGAAAACAAATAGGAAAGAATTAAAAGTACTTAAAAAAAGTATTGAATACAAAATGTATGGATGCCAATGTTAAAGTGGAAAGGTTGTGTGCCAAGAAATGAAAATGCATGAATGATTTTTATTATTATGAATGTTATATATGTTATGTATTACTGACAGGTGTTGTAGCTACATTTTTTGGGCTAAAACTCATTTTGAGGAAAGTTGCCATGAGAAGCAATAATAGTCAGATGCAAAAGAAATTGCTATTTACGTTTCTCTTGATTTGAGAAATCATTTTTATGCATATGTTTTAAGATAAACATTGGAAATGCCTCGTAAAGTTGATGTAAAGAACAGGTTGAGAAAGACAAGTACCATGGTAGAAATCAAAATAAATGATAAGGAAAGCAAAGCTAACTGGAGAATGATGTTGTAAACACACTTGAAATTGATGAAAAATATTAAAGGGCATGAACAACGAGGTGGTGTTCCTTTAAGGGCGGAGTATGTAACATCCCTTATGCTACTCCAATTCTATAGTAATGTAAAATTCAAGGTAAATGTACATGTGCAACTTTTTGGTGGGAAACTCAAGGTTTGTAAAATCACTTTAAGTAATGTTATTTATTTCCTAAGTTGTGAATTGTATTGGTAGACTTAGGAGACTTAAGGAATTGACTCAACTATATGATAAGGGAATGAATCCACTACAAGGATAATTTTAGGGGTGAAATTTAGACCATGGGCTATTTTTAGAGATTTTTCTCCAAAAACGNAAGCCTTGTTTCGCCCAATTTTGATGGGGTAAACTTTTTTCACCCTAAAAATCGCCAAATTATTATATAAACGATATAAAATCCTTGGAAATTAAAATATTTTTAAAAAAAATATCGCCAAACATTTTATAGTTGGTGTTTTAAGAATTGGTAAGATTCGCCAACATTTTTACACTTTTAAATAAGTATGGTTCCTTAAAATCATCCCTAATCCACTAAGGAGTGGAGGAGAATGAATGGTTGGAAATCCATGAGTTTGATAACGGGTATTATCTCCGTGCTGCAGGTACCTAATGAAAATTGAATTGTGATGTTAGTAGGTGTGCACTTAAGCTAAGAAGTGTTGATAACAATCGAAGGAATTATTACTCGTTGAAAGGTTTTAACAGTTACCTATAACCAATCTATTAGCATGAGGCTACTCAATTTCAAGGGAGGTTAAGTAAATTTAAGTAATCATCTTAATGGAGATCAATATTTAAGCTTCGTCAGAAGTGCCAGAGAGGAATATCTTTAAAAACTCTTAATTAAGATAAATACTTTTATTGTAAAGGACAATCTTATTGTAAAGAACTATGTTATAGTCACCATAACCTTCCTTTTAAATAAAATATATAACTTTTATTATCTTAATACAATGTCTTAATACAATGACCAAGGAAGACACACTACTTGTTGGGAACTTTCGCAATAAATACCTTCATAAATGAAAGTTAACTTCAATTAAGAGAGCATTATCTAAATGCACTTTTAACTAATCAGTTAAGATTGATTAATTAAAAGATGGGGTTAAGGTTCTCTTCAGTTTAGTGAAGAAGAGAAAGCCAAGCCTAGTATAAAAAAGGGGGGCTAGCAAATCCTAGAGGGGGGAAGTGGATAGAATCTTGTTTCATAGGGGTTCTCTGCAGGAAGGGAACTGTGCAATCATTTGGAAGAGGAATCTCCAAATAATTTTCCCTGAAAAAAACTCTCCAAGTTAGATAAGAAAAGAGGTGACGTCGATAAGGAAGAGTGAGTCTCTTTTCTTCTTTTTAACTTTGCGTGTACCCTAACTGTGTTTAATACAATCGAATGATAGTTAATGCAAGATCGATCCCTTTTCATATTATCCTTACTCTTTATATATATATCGAAAGGAAAAAGGGTTGGGGACTCTTGTATTTTGATACAATTTTATTATGTAAAATTAATTATATTCCTGAAAATGAGTGAAAAAGAGGACCCCTCCCAATCATATTCGTTGTTGTTTTCTTATAGATATTATCTCAATCTTGTTAAACTATTAATTGTCTTAAATAATTTTCTAAATAAAGAATACTTACCCAATCAAGGAGTAAGCTACATTAATAATCCTTTTCGGGATGTTTATTTTGTATTTATTTATGCACCACTTTGGTATTATTATAACGGTGGTTTTACTCTATGCACCTATTGAAAATCAATTCTTATAGTTTTAAATAGTTGTGAACCCCGGTTTGGTTTTCGAAAGAGAGTCAACAATTTATTTTATGCATGTTATTGTGTTTCAACTCTCTAGATTGACATGCCAAGTTTATTTTCCTTACTTACCATAGATTATTATATATTCGTATATATTTGTAATTCATATTAAATAGAAATGACTATATGCAACATTAGATTCTCTCAATTCCATAGTTGAAGGAGTTGTGAAACTCCATGTTTACATCTTAAAAGATGAGTATCAATGTTTGAGTTTCAAGCCTCTAATCCTTATATCAAACAATAATCGGTATCCACATCTTGTGGCAGATATTGTGGTAAGAAAATATATGGTTGCATATGATTAACATTTAATAAAGATTCATAGTAATCCTCTTACTTAGTGGATTCAAGCCTAACTTGAGGGTGGCCTCTCAATAGAAAAACATACGCCGGAAAGAGAGTTAATTGGTTGGGAGGAAAGTCAAAGTCAAGCCTTTAGTCGCTAAGTACCTTTGTGTTAAGTATTCACTTAGGTCATGTGCACTATTATCTGATTGACCTTCGTTAATTGTGCAAATGCTATTTATTTAAGTTATTATTTCAATGGCCAAATCCAAATTAAGTCGATATTTCAAATAACATTAAGTAAGAAACATGTTTATTAACATAGTATGTTACCCTCCACTTTTTGAAAATATTTCTCTGTGTAAATATCTTTTCTATTGAGGGAAATCTTGACCTTAGAGGTAAGAAACTATATTATGAAAAGTGAAGTTACTTAAGTATTATTTCATGGTATTTAATTCTAATTCATGGTTAAAGAGAGCTTTAAGTAACTAGTGTGAAGATGAAATCTCAAGTTAGCAGGGATCCGAAGGCAATGATGAGGATCTCATGAAAATGATAAAGATAATATTATTTTTAGTTTAAGATAGTTATTCATGCTTTCTAATTTGTGCTTAAGAATATTTATTTATACTAAGTAGGCTATGTCCCACATCCTTTTGATATGATAGTTTTTTTTGAAAGAATGGATAATGCAAATAAATTTTCTTAGTGATAGAAGAAGTTCCATTGTAAATTTATATTAAATTTCTTTTTCTAAGTGGCCTAACATTTAATGGTTTACACTTGAACATAATTATGGTATGTCTAACATGTAAAAGAATGTGTGTAGGAGTATACTAGGTAGAGATAAATGAAGAGACAAGCATGCTTTTTTTTTTTAAATATCAAGTTTTGCTTGAAGTCTGATAATTTCTCTAATATGAATCAATTTCGAAGTCTGATGATTTCTCTAATATGAATCAATTATTGCATGTCCTACATCATACCCATATGCTCCTACAATTTCTCCAAATGCATCATGATTTCATGCTTCTCTACACTATTGTTTTGTAAGGCTTTTCCAACAATGTTTTTAGGTGCCAATACACCATGACTATTTTTATGTACTTCATCTCATGCATATGAGTAGCTCCTACATCTCGGATAATGTTTCAGAATTTCATTGTAATATCCTTAAACCCATAGACTGTTACTTCTATACAACTGAAGTTTCCTAGCATGTAATTATAATTTGTTGAGAACTCATGTTGAGCGACCTTACATCTCCGTGGGGGGACAAGATACAAGTGAACTTATTTTATTTTTAAATATAAATTGCATTAATAAATTAATTTATTTTAAATATAAATTACATTATCTATTAAATAAAATACAGTAAATATTAATGAAGTTTTAAAATGAACTTTCAATTAATTTTTTTTAATGTTTACAGAGACACGTTTATAACAAAGGATTTTGAATCCAAATCCTCTACATTATTTTCATTATTATTTTTAAATAATAATTTTAGTTTACATTATATATCACATAATAAAATTTATTATACATTAATTAAAAAAATTATTTATAAAATGAATCATAGGGGGGCCACCCAAAGGGGCCTCACCCCATTCGCTCTAATTACAAAGCTAACATAATGGTACATCAAGTGAGGCCCTTATATAGCAATGTATAGCCACCCAGGCATTTGACCCCAAGACCTTCTCCTCACAACTTACAACACTCGACCACTTGAGCTAGACCATCGAGCTTATTAATAACTCTTATATATATGAGATTTTACCTCGAGGGGGTAAACTAGAGCTTAGAGGATAATGGTTAAAAAGGATTAGAGGTAAACAATTATAGGACTTAATGGGTTTACGGTTATGAGCTTTAGGGATTTGGGGTTAGGGGGTTAGGTTTTAAGATGTTAGGTATTAAGGGCTTAGGTGTTATGGTGTTAATGGCTTATAAAGGGTTAAGGGATGAGGGAGTTATAGGTTAAGGACTAAGTGGATGAGAGATAATGGGTTAATTAAGAGATGTAGGGATTGAATCTTCATGGGGTAAGGTATAAAATATTAGGGTTAAATGTCAAGGGGTTACAGTAGTAAGGGCTTGCATGTTAAGGGATTAGGTGCATAGGATATAATGACTTGGGTGTTTAAGGCCTTAGGGATTATGAGTTTAGGCCCTTAATATCCTCCCTCCTCATTCCTCTCCCCCCTCCCTCAATTTATGTCCATTACCCCTCCACTTGTACCCCCTCTCTCTCTCACCCTGCTTACCTCCATCCATTAAAATTAGCATATAGTCCCTCCGACTTCTCTCCTATCCCCTCTCTCTCACTCCCTTATCTCCATCCATTACTTAGCACATAGATTATGTGCTCCATAATGCTAGAGCACTCTGTAAACTAGAAACACTAAAGCGTTTTGTAACAAAGAAACACTAGAGCATTTTGTAAACAAATGCTATAGTGTTCTGTAAACAAGAAACACTATAGCATTTTGGTGAACAAAAACGCTAGAGCATTACATAAACAAGAAACACTACAACATCCTATAAACAAGAAACACTATAGAGTTTTGGTGAACATAAACGCTAGAGTATTTCTGTTGAAACCAAAGGAAGGATTAAAAATTTAAATTTAAACATAACGTGTGATTGTTCCTTAACATCTAAAACACGCCTTCCCCCATGCTTGTGTTTCATCTACAAACCTACGTGTTTGGTTCAAAGTTACCAACCCTGTGCCATGGAATATGGTAAACCATAGCTAATTGGGCATTTCCTCCATTTTCTCAGTATGCTTGTCTTTTACCACTCTTTATAGTATAATAAACATTACCATTTTTTTTATGAAAATTTAGAAATAAATAGCATTTTTTTTTTGCAGATTCCAAATTTGTAATTTTTTTAAATATTATTTTTCTCTATTTTTTCCCTAATTTTCTTGTATCATGACTCCTTAACTCTAAAAAAACAGAATGTTAGTGTTTATTCCATAACTTTTTTATTTCACAAGCATTTAAAAAAAATGTATGCTTCACTACCAGAGACCAACCTCTACATGCTATATAAAAACATGTTTCAGAATCATTACATTAAGGCCTTCAAAAGCTGCACCCACACTAGACCTACCATATTTTAAGTTTGATCAGTTATATAATTAAAAAAAATGGAAAAATATTGTTGCACTAGTGCTCCTTGTTCTCTACATGTCTACCAATTTTTGTATCTGGAAACCATCATTTAGGCACTCAAAGGATGCACCCACAAAAACATAAAACTTATCATTTGCAAAAAAACTAAAATGTGACCATCGAAAAAGATGAAATTTGACATAGTTATGTAAATTTACAATACATAAAATTTATATGTTCGGAAACGGATTCAATTTCCTAGATTTCATCTTTTTTACTCAATGCAATATATTTTGTGTAAGTACTAAAAAAATCCAAGTAATATGAGGGATGTCTGATTTTTCAGTTTTCCATTGCATCTAACACGACAAAAGTGGCCCTCATTAGCTTGCTCTCTCTCTCTCTCTCTCTCTCTCTCTCTCTCTCTCTCTCCATGTGTGTGTATAGCATATTAATTCATATTGGGTGATTTGATACTCTAAAAAATGGAAGCAATATATTTCCTACTATATAAGGGTCAAGGGGTATTTTTAATATATAAAAAATATGTAGATATTAGGAGGTTTATAATTATGTATTTAGGGGCATGGATAACTTCAATGGGGTGTTTGAATTGGTATTGTATGTCTAAAGCTGGTGTGAATATGGCTATGTGTGAAGTCATATTAATAGTATTTGAATAAGTATCATTTATGTTTGAAGTTGGTGTGAATCCAGTTGCATTTGAAGTTAGATTGTCATATGAACATGTATGATTTGTGAGTGGATTTGGTGTGAAGTTTAGCTATGTTTAGGGGGTTTGTCATATCCCCACATTTTGATCGCTAGAAATGTTGACCTTGCCTAGCACCAAGGGGGTCAAAAGATGCATTAAATAAATTAACCTAGGATATTTTATTTAAATTTCACTTAGGAGGAATATACTTGGTATATTCATTTTCATTAAATGGTATTATGCAATTAATTAGGTGGAAAATAAGTTTCCATTAACAAGAGGGCCACTTGGGCAAGCCAAATTTCCAAGGAAAAAAATTAGAAACTGTATGACAAAATCAATCAAATAGGAAAAGGGAAAGTGCCAAAATATATGACAAAAGCAGTCAAATACAAAAGAGGCAACAATTGAAAAAGGAGGGTGCAGTTCCCTTTTTGGAGTTCAGTCATAAAAACAGGAAAGCTAAGAAAATCTCTCATAAGGAAAAATAGAAACTATTGGTCAAGGAAAGAAAAGTTTCCAAATTGGATGAAGGTGGATGAAAGTGAAACATCTTTATCATCATACACATGCTAATTTTCTCAAGGAGGGCGAATTTGTGGCTAGGGTTAGGGTTTAGCAAGTGGTAACTTGCTTAACAAGTGATTGACTTGCTCAACTAGTCACCCAAGTTTATTTAAAGACAATTGGAGCTCCATTTATCAGTTTGGATTTTTATTATGTTGATGTTTATCAAGCTAAGTCTTCCTTGCTAAGTGTTGTGCCTCAGGCTCTTTGGAGATGCGCCCCGAGGTTCTCATTCCCTCTCTACTCTTCCCCTCTTCTCCCCTTCTCATTTCAGGTTACATTGGAGCTATGGAGCAACCTCTCTGAGTTGATTCAGGATTTTCTAGCAGCATACATCCATCCATTACTGTATATATATTTCATTAATAGGTCCAAGAGTTTTCAATATCTAAGGGTTCAAGCCTCCATGCCCTTCCTTGTAATATGTCAATAAAATACATTGTAACGATGCATAATGTTGAATAGAGTGTTATAGTTAATTGATGAGATTAAATTTTATTTTATTGGTTGTAATATGATATCATAAAAATTCTTTGCAAGTTTTATTCCAAGTTGATTCGAAATGGCTGAGATTTGCTCATTTTAAGTCAACCTAGTCTAGATTTGCATTGGAAAATAACTAGTTTTGTTGTAACTTCCATATTTCGACTTGTATGAATCCAAATAACTCCATTTTTTTCCTGATGAGTCATTAACAGACATATCTAAGTTCCCCAAGTCAAAAACAGAGAAACTAAACCACCCTTACCCTAGTTGGAAAGATCTAACTATGGAGCTAGTGGGCTGCCTAGCGAGCTAGTCTCACCTTTACAAATTGCATAGTATTTTCCTTTTCCTATGATATGTTATTAAACATCATGGACCTATGATTAATTTCTCATAACCTTATAACAGAACCTTATTCATTTTATACAAGCCTCTGGTTGTGGATATGAGAAAAGTGCTTCCTAATTTCAAAACCTCAATGGTCCATAATCTAAATGTGTTAGGGAAGACACTCTATCAATCCTATTCTATCCTTGATTGTCTCCCTCTTCATGTTTCCCTATGACCAAAAGTATCAATCATTTTCCCTTATCTTCTTAGCTTCCAAAATTCGACTGGTTGTTTGCAAGTTTTATTTTAAAAAATTAAGATAATTTGCAGAAAGTTAATATTCTGATTTGTATATCAGATCAGGGATATTACAAGGTTGTTCCTCATCTTGAAATATTTTCTTTCACTAAGATTTCATAGTTCACCCTACCAATGTTTCTAGGGGTTATAAAAGTTGTTCCATGTCACCATAATAAGGGTAAATATAAAATGAAAAAGGTATTGAAAATTTAATGGAAAAAATTGATACATAAGCATTAGGGGAGTTTTGAGTTCTAAAATGAGCCCCATAAGGGAAATAAAAAAATAAGAGCTATAATAAAAAAATAAAAGTTTTAAGTTTTGGAGGGGAAAAAGAAAAACTACTTTTTTCTAATTGTATTTTTGACATATCTCATTATCGGTTCACCCAAATTTCGAGTTTGGGGACTCATTTTTCGCATCCAATCCATATCCACAATGCATATTTCTAAGGTACAAACGACACCCAAAAATAAAAGTAAAATCAATAAAAAACATATTTTAATATTAAAATACGTTTTTTTATTGAAATTTTCATTTTTTGGTGTCGGGGGTACCTCTGAAGTATTCAATGTCAGTATGGGTTGGATGCGGAAACGAATCCCTAAACTTGAAATTTGGACGAATCATAAGGAGATATGTCAAAATACAGTAAGAAAAAGTAGTTTTTTCTTTTTATGAAAATCATTAATATAAATAACTAACTATCAAATTTAGTCATTTTTTTAAAGTTGAAAAATAAANTATTTATTTATTTAACAATTAGTCATACAATTTTATTTTAAATCTTGAATGAGTGGTATTGACCCAATACAATAATACTTTCAAAGTGTATGTAGTATCATTGTGTTTACTATCAAATCCTAATTTTTTACAATGTAATGTATTTGTTCCTTCATAAACCCTCTTAAAAACCTTAATGAGTAATAATTTTTTATTCAAATAAAATATAAACTTAATAAATATAGTCTTTCCAAATGAATCGCACTTATGGATAAATTCTAATTTATCCAAATGAATAGTACTTACCGTTGACTATGATGAGTAAAAATTAGCAAACTAAGCTAAAGTAAATCAAACTAATGTGGTTGAGGGATATAACCACTTAAATTAATAGTTTTGAAATGTCATAATATAGAACCAGCCTAGATCCAAATCCTAGGCTTTATCAAGCGCCGAGAGGGATCAAATCTCCCGAGGTGCAAACCTCCTTTAGTGCAATACCCGAGAAGAGGTTTACACCTCGGGAGATTTGATCCCTCTCGGCGCTTGATAGAGCCTAGGATTTGGATCTAGGCTGGTTTCAGTCGAGGGCGGTTACACAAAAATGGAGTTTTATCAACATTGTAAGAAACATGTTAAGTTGAAAACACAAATAGAATTATGAGGATTATCTCAATATAAGTAATAAGTATTAAGGATTGAATAAATTGTTAAACTGGAAAATAGAGACTATAATTTTGTAAGGATTAAGTAAATGTAAATATGGTTTAGATTTAGAGTCACACTAGGGTTTTCCATTTTACCCCAAACAATCATTCTTCTTTTGTTTTGGATAGAAGAGGCACATTCTACATTACTGTACATTTTTTAAACATTTCTAGTAAAAAGGATTTAAAGTTAAAAATTTGATCTATTTCGACAATTGGTAGAACTTTTTAAGATAGATCTATGTTAGTAAAACACATTTGTAAATTCTGAACTTGGGATTTCGTTTCCGGCTACAATTTTTGAAACTAAGGAAATTTTAATATGCTCTCCACCTTTTAAGTACAACAATTACAATATAATTACACTTCTAGTTTGAATTTAAAAAACTATCGTTTGCATTTGGAAATGTATAACATCGTTTTTGCTTACATCTCTTCATGCAAATGTCGATTATGAGTATGATATTACTATCAACGACTATCTTGCATGAGGAGGAGCTAATTCAACTCAACTCCAACTCTCACATGGCGCTTGTGAGAGTTGGAAATTTCTTTAGCTGGTTGGAATTGACGTTAGGTTCGTTATCTTTGCATTAAGAACAGTGCTCCCGTTGCTCAACATGTAGCAAATTCATTTCCAAGGAAATGTAACAACGTTCTTCAGTGCCTAGATGAGTTTCAACATGGTGGCAGATATTGAAATGCTCTTCACCATTTTCACTTGATCCAAACATGGTTAGAAATTCGGTCATCCAGTGATAGAGACTTGAAAGTACATCTGTAATCTTTTTAGAAATTTAAAGTATAATAATGAATTCAGAATTTGTGCAAATCTTAATTTTGTTTCATTATGATTCATGGATGGATGGTACAATGCTCATGGAAAAATAGTCTTGGGAAATGAATGTATTGATTAGTGTTTGAAATAATATATTTTTTGAAATTTTATAATTTATTTTAAGAGTAGTTTATTTTTAATGGAAATTTGGTAAAAAAAATAATGAAATCTCCTTGAATGCAATTTACCATGGGTTCTTTAGGAAGCCTTGCATGGTTGTTTAGTAGGCCAACATATTTTTGCAGATAATTACATGGGTTTAAATTTTTTGCAGATAATTACATGGTGTGAAATTTTCCATTGATGTTACATGTGCCAAGGGATTATATCCATGTAAACTTACTATCTTTAGTTTCTTACTAGAATAATACCTCTTAAATAACTCGATACAATTAGCAATCTCCGAAATAGATAACATTATAATCAATTAAAATAATAAGCTACTATCATTAGAGGGATCAAATCCAATTAGGAATAAAATCCACTCAGCAATTAGAGGAATTCCTCTACCAATCATTATCAAAAGTGAAATGTGTAATTAGTTTTTGTCAATGTGTGTGTAGGAATTAGAGGGATCATAGAGGGATTCGCCTACCAATCATTATCAAGACTAAAATGTGCAATTAATTTTTTCAATGTCTGTGTAGTAATTAGAGAGTGAAATGTGGGATCATAGAGGGATTCGCCTACCAATCATTCTCAAGAGTGAAATGTGCAATTAATTTTTTCAATGTCTATGTAGTAATTAGAGAGTGAAATGTGAAATTAATTTTTTCATACATATGTAGTAATTAGAGGGATTCACCTACGGAATGTTCTACTTTTCATTTTCATGGCAAGCTTCTTCTCTTAGGTAATATTTAAAACGAACATATATTGAAATATATATTAATATTTATTTCTTTTAAAATTTAATTTATAATTATATTTAAATTAAATTTATAGGAGATATAATTAACTATAATATTGAATATTTTAAATTTAGAAAAAAAATTAATATAAAACTTTATTTTAAATTTAATATAAATATTAATTTAAATTTAAAATATAAATTAAAGTTAAAAATACATTTTAACTTAATTTTAAATTAATATATATATATATATATATTGAAATATATATATTAGTATATGTATTTGGCTGCACTCAGCAGGGACGGGAGGAGGGTTTTTATTACTGGCTACTTAACAATTCTCCGCAAATCGCCAGCCAAAGAAAACAAAGAATTTGAGTTTGAGAATGGTTAAATACAATCACATCCATGATGCATTTATTAATTTGAAATTTGAAATTATCTTTTTTTTAATTTGAGATAATTTAAAAAACACCAAATTCTTAACATGATAAATCACAAGTACACAGCCCTATTATCATTTTCAGTTTATTTTTCATGATTAGTTCAAATCAATAAAATCAACTTAAATAAAATCACAAGTATTTCATTTTTTACATAATTTATGTATCCAGAATGAATTCGATGACATAGAAATATAATTCTTACAATTTTTAAAGGAATGTCACACAGACAGCCACAACCTTGAAAACCTTTGAAACCTCCTACAACTCAAAAACTGGGTTGGACTATTGCAACGCAAAATCGATGTCAATGAGGAAGATGCTGTAATGTTCTCTCCTAACAAAATAAAAAATATTATGTGATAAATTGTATTAAATATTAATAATAAAAATATTATAGGTCAACCTTGAATAAAAATATGAATCAAACCAGGCTTATAGTTGAGCGCAATACTTGAGAAGAGGAATTTGATCCCTCTCGAAGCTTGATAGAGCCTAAGATTTAGATCTATATTAGTTATAATTCAAATACGACAAAATATTTAATTATTTATTTGGTTATTTATATGAAAATAAATCTATGTTTGAATAAACTCTTAGTAAGTAACCATACTGGACTCTAACTACTTGAATTGATATATTAAATGATTAAATTAAGTTGAGTTTTGATAGTAATTTATCATTTAAGGTATCTTATAAAGTTTCAAAATAAACATATTACTCTATATAGTCTATATAGTGATGAATTTGGAGTTACAAACTCAATCTTGTTCATACAATCATATGATTTGAGTGAAATCCCATTTGAATTTAAATTTTTCCTACATATTTGAGGTTTGTCTTTGAACATAAACTATCAAAGAGGTTAATGACTGTTCTATAATGTTGTTCTTACTCTCATTTTCTGAGCCAAATCTCATTTGAATTTGTATTTTCCCAGATATTTTAGGAATGTCTTCATAAATTATAAGAAAAAACGTAATCAAATTTATGAGCAAACAACATCAAATTTACCCAGAATTGGGATCACAGATTGCCTTAATATATTTTCATAATAGATATATCTTTACCGTTGAACTTCACCATAGGAGCATGAAAAGTTCTGCAACGACAGTACAGTAAGAGTCTTTTGCGTCCTTTATTTATTTTATTTATTTCAAGATGAAGCAGTTAGTGAGGGAGGCCGCCTCTCTCTCTCATGGCAGGTAGTTGGTTTCGGTATAAAAGGGATATATCTCAAAGCGAACAGTGCAACTGCCCAGATACACCTGAGCTCCAACTTGTGAAGAGCAACAACTATTCATAGCAGTAATTGCTTGTTTCAAACAAACACCACAGTCAGGGCCGGCAAGACTTCTCTGGCACATTTCCAATCCATAAATGGTCACAGAAGAGTTCACCACCGATGATCCAGTGGCGAATCTATTCACTTTCCGCTGCCAAAAAGAATGTCAGTCATAAAAAGAATGTCGGTCATAAAAGAATGTTGGATTCTGCCAAAAAGAATGGCTTAGAGAATGTTGTTCTTTCCACTGCCAATCTCGCCACATTTTGATTTGGATCAGACGACGGAAGCAAGGTATTCATGGAGCTCGCTACACTCTCACAACTGGCTCTTGAATTGGTGGTGCAAGTGTTGGCTAAACTGATATCCATGGGCAGATGGTTCCAGACGAACGTCGGCCTGAAAGGAGGTACGTATGGTGGTGGCATGGCCCGAGCCAGAACTTCAGTAACCTCCCTCATTGTTGGACAGGCCTCCAGATTTGGGTTGGAGCACCCCAGTCCCAATATCAGCAAACGATTAACGTCGTCCTCTTTAATATTGACGCTTCCAATTGCAAACTGAGCCTGCAGGCGACTGTCGACAGCTTCCAAGATCTGGTTCTGGTGATACAAATTCCAAACCCAACCGATCAGATTAGGCTCTTCTGGGCTACAGCTAGATGTGGGACGCCTTCCGCAAGTCACCTCAATGGATACGGCGCTGAAACTAAACACATCGGATTCTGCTGTGGCTCGCCCAGTGTGATAGCACTCGGTTGCGATGTAGCTCGGTGTTCCCACTACATCAGTGGCTGTAAAGGATCTTCGATCGTGTTCAATCAGACGGGCCAGGCCGAAGTCGCCGAGCCGGGCATTGTATTCAGAATCTAGCATGATGTTGCTGGCTTTCACGTGAGCAATATATATGCTCCATTAATTGTACATCACTAAGTCGAAATCATTTCTAGGATTTAGAATATTAATTTTAATGTGGTCAAACCCATAATATTCACTAATATTCACTTTTACTATTATTTTTGGCCGACATGTTAGTAACGTTGTTACATCACTTTACAATATCTCTCCCATAATAGTCACTTTCAGTATTATTTTTTGCCGACATGTTACATCACGTGACAATATCTCCCCCATAATATTCACTTTCACTATTATTTTTTGCCAACATGTTAGTAACGTTACATCACGTTACATCACGTGACAAGATCTTCCCCATAATATTCACTTTCACTATTATTTTTTGCCGACATGTTAGTAACGTTACATCACGTTACATCACGTGACAAGATCTCCCCCATAATATTCACTTACACTATTATTTTTTGCCGACATGTTAGTAACGTTACATCACATGACAAGATCTCCCCCATACTGGGCTGTAGAGCGCCTCTCGGCGCAATAATCAAACCAAACATCACAATGTGAGATATGGGTTTTGCATTTGTATTCATGAAAGCATGGGAAAATTCTACACAAAGATGGTGAATATGCTCAACGTAAAAGAACACACCAAAGACAAGCACAAATGTAGTAAAAAATCTAAGATGAAAGGTGAGATAGGAGAGTCCAGCAACACCATATAAAATAGAATTGGGAAGGGAGCAAGATTTGTCCTACAATAAATTTGTCTTTATGGAACTAGAATAGTTGAAGAAATACTTGATAAGTTAATAAATATGTAAAAGGGATGATACCACAGAAGTAGAACATATCCCCGCTGATTTGATGGAGATCATTTAATATTATGAGGTATCTTCATCACGAGGTTGGAGAAAACAATAAGTAGTCATCAAGTTGTAGTTAGTACAAAATCATCTTGTTCTTTTCAATTTTGGTATATTGGTGTTATGCTTTGTTGTTATATAGTCTATTAGAAGGGAAAAATCTATCTGTTTTATACAACCCTGAAAGGATGTCGATGTATATGTTATATTTATATCATTTAATCAATATGATTTAGGATCCTATATGAGAGAATAACATGCACCACAATAATCACAAGAGACAAGAGACAAAAAGAGTTTTCCCTGGGGAAACCATAAAGGAGAAAACCCTGCAACTTCCTCATAGATAGACTGAGCACCAATGGCAAAAGTAAAACCCAAAAACAAAAAGATGATCTCCGACAGCTTTTCTCTCTATCACTTGTGCGAGCTCCTCCTCTCTCATTCATGTGCTACAGTTGAGTGAGTGTGTGTGTGTCAAATAGAGAGGCTCACTCTCTATTTATACTAGTTTCTGACTTTACAATTACTTACTAGGATCGACTTCTCTAGAATCTACCCAAAATTGTGGGGACTATTACCTCGACTTACAATGGAGGTTTAAACTCTATGAATTTACATGACTTGATTACATTAATGATTCTCCCAATATGAACATCAAGGTACAAAGAAATACAATATATAAAATATACAAGTGAATATATCAGCACTCCCTCTTAACTAGGAAGGTATTCTCTTGACACAATTCATCGACACAAGTCTTCATCATTGGATCATTAATCAAAGTTGGATCATCATCATAGCTGGATTATCATCATCACTGGATCATCATCAAAGCTATATCATCATCATCATCACTACTCCCACTGTCTCAAGCAAATGGTGTTATCTCTCAATTCTACTCGTCATAGGAAGTTCTACAGAGCCAACTCTTTTTCATGTTGGTTGTAGGCCTAGCCTCCATGTAGGTCTTCATCTTCTTCAGGGCTTATATCTGACCATGAGAGGCCCAGGCTGCCACCATGTCGAAAAGGCCCACCCAGCACTTATATCTGACCATGGAGGCCCAGCCTGCCACCATGTTAGAAAGGCCCAACACTCACATATGATCATGGGAGGCCCAGCCTGCCACCATGTCAGAAAAGCTCATCCAACACTTATATCTGACCATGGGAGGCCCATCCTGCCACCATGTCAAAAAGGCCCAACACTCACATCTGACCATGGGAGGCCCAACCTGCCACCATGTCAAAAAGGCTCAACACTCACATCTGCCCATGGGAGGCCCAACCTACCACCATGTCAGAAAGGATCATCACTTACATTCGACCATGGGAGGCCCAACCTACCATCATGTCAGAAAGGCTCAGCACTCTGACCATGGGAGGAACACATCAGGAAACCATGTTAGAAGGGCTCTGCACTTACATTTGACCATGGGAGGAACACATCCCACAACCATGTCATAAAGGCTCTGCACTTACATCTGACCATGGGAGGAACACATCCCGCAACCATGTGAGAAGGGATCTACACTTACATATGACCATGGGAGGAACACATCCAACAACCATGCCAAAAGAGATCTACACTTACAAATGACCATGGGAGGAACACATCCCGCAACCATGTCATAAGGGCTCTACACTTACATCTGACCATGGGAGGAACACATCCCGTAACCATGTCAGAAGGGCTCTACACTTACATCTGACTATGGGAGGAACACATCCTGCAACCATGTCAGAAGGGCTCTGCACTTACATCTAGCCATGGGAGGAACACATCCCGCAACCATGTTAGAAGGGCTCTATAGTTACATCTGACCATGGGAGCAACCAATCCTACCACCATGTCAGAAAGACTCTCAAACTCATCACTTCTCTTTGGAAGGAACCTCGATATGGAGAGCACCAAGCTTTTCCCTAAACTACTCAAACTTCACTCTAGCCATTTCTAGCATAGAATCATACCAGGGCTGATTATGTCCAAGGATAACCTGCGAGCTTCACTGAGACTGATTACATCTGAGGACAACCTACAAGATCGTTTACATATGAGCAACCTACGAGCTTTTCCAGGATTTTATGCTCAGAAAACCTGTCTCACCATCTATGCTAGAACTCCCTATTTCAAGAGATCTCGATGTGGATCACAAAATGGAGCTTCACTGTTCCTCTCTCGAATGTACTCAACGCCATGCAGGACTCCATCCTACCAAACCAGTAGCACATACTGGATCTCAAACTAAAGAAGCATCCCAATTTGTTACTCTCCTCAGTGGTGCTACCAATCCGAATCAACATAACCATGCAGGTTAGTCTTCTGATTCTTATCATGCTCAACTATACCCTTCAAGTACCTCACTGCATGTTATGCAATCAAGTGCGCATGTCTCAGATATTTTAGGAACATCAATGAAAAAAACATCTGATGATACATCGTGGAATCAATTGACTCTGATGAAGCATCACTCAATAGCTTCAGGTTCAATGCCATAGGTGTAGTCATGGCCTTGCATTCCATCATCCTAAACCTCTTCAGGATCTCCACTGCATAATTCCCTTATCCAAGGGAGATTCCATCTGCATTCTGCCACACCTCCATGCCTAGAAAGTAGTGCATCATTCCCAAGTTCCTTCACTCGAACCTGGAAGCAAGTCTCCTTCTTGCATCTTTAATGAGTTCCTCTTTTCCTGTCAGGAACAACTCATCGACATATAATAGGAGCATCACTAGTATTCTGCCTTCAACCTTGAAGCAAAGGTTGGAATATTCTTTACTCTCGGTAAATCCTAGAGCCATAAGTAATCTATCCATCATGTCGTACCATGTCGAACCTTAAGATCTTCTACAGTCACTCCCTTTGAAGTGGAGCATCATTCTCTCCCTGCCTTCTATACTCTATGTATTGAAATATTCTGTACTGGAGTGACAAGTAGCTTCCTCTACTACTAATATTTTATGTATCCATCTAGGGTCAATGGATACCAAGATCCTCTATCTTGAACATTTTCAAAAGTTCTTCTCGCACCCATCTGTGAGCTTGTCATCCTCTATAGGATTTAATTTTCAACCTTGTAGCAAAGGTTAATATATTCATCACTCTAGGTGATATTCAAGCTCCTCATGTATGTGTTATCCCATGGGTGCCTTCTGAGCTCATACAAGGCCTTCTTTAATTTGCACACATGAGTCTACCTGTCATGTGTCTCAACTTCCAGTGGCTGCAAATGTCTCTTCATAGTCTATGCCTTCTTTCTGTGAGAAGCCTCGTGCTACGAATCTTGCCTTGTATCCCACGATGTTTCCATCTACTGCATGCTGGATCTTGTATATCCATTTGGAAGACACTATATACTTTCCTTCAAGACTTGATACTACATCCTAGACATCATTCTTCTTGAACTGGTACTCTCCTTCCCTTTCTTCTTGGCTACTTCTTCATACCTGGAAGGTTCTGCATCAATGATGTCACTCAATAGTGTCACATAAGTGCATTGTGTTTGAGACCTCTTTCTTTCTTTGAAAGTATCATCATATTATTCTTCATCTTGGATTATTTCTTGAACTGTCATCACTTGTTTTTTAGAACAAGTCTCATCCTTCTTTTCTTATAGGTNTTGTATGGTTAGAAACATTTCATAAGGCATATTCATAATGGCAAATTCTTATGCATAAAGATATAATCATGCAACTATTTTATCCAATACAACATTCATCCATATCCCATGGAAACTTTCTAAATGCCTTCCATCTCTACCATGAAATCATTGATATTGTGCACTTATCCAATATGTCAGCAAAGAGGTTTCATTATAGATAAGTAGCAATGGAGAGTTGTATAGAGCCATGAGCTACTTACACATCACATGCATATTAGTAGTATACTACCATTAATGCAAACATTCTATCATGCATAAAAAAATAATATCATGAAATGAAAATTGAATACTTATCTTTATTTGTTTCATGGGTAGACTTCTTGTTTCAGCTTTCATCTTCACCATATTCTTCATTCATAACATTATCATTTCTTATCCAAATGCTAAGATGGATAAGAGGTTCTTCAAGAATTGAGTCCTTCGTATTCCTCATTGCTTGAGGGATCTTCTTTAGATCACGAGAGCTTGATATTCAGTTGCTCCTTTCTTCTCTTTCTCTTATTATGAGTTGAGTTTCTTCTTGTGTGCACTCTTCCCAAATTCTGCTGAAAGTAATCACTTCCTTCTGGAACACATTCCTCGAATGAATGAATCCTGTGATCCTAGGAGGCCATTCAAGGTGGTTATCACAATTTCTGTATTCTCTACTTCTTCATCCGCTGCTTGAAGTTGTTCTCTGAGTTGAGAGACCCTAGTAAAGTATGACTGTATGGCCTCTGCATTCTAGATATTTACATTTTTCAACTGGTTTATCAAAGTCATATTATGATTTATGTTCTTTCCTTCAAATAGCTTGGTCAAGGAATCAAGCATCTCTTTAGGTATATTTAGGGAAGAAACCTGTGGTATAAGGTGATCCTTGATTGAATCAGCAATGAACTTCTTGTCCTTGACAAAATTATTCGTGTCCAAGGCTTTACCCTCATCTCCCTTTGGAAATGGAACCTGTCCACTTATGTAGGCATTTTCTTCAAGAACCAGTGAAAAAATATACATCCATGCTTGAAAGTTTTCATCTTCACCAATCTTGTCATCAAGTTGCTGTGATAGGTCATTTTGAAATGAGAACCTCAAATGTAAATAGCAAAAGATTATATCTTACTGATTTGAGGTGTCCGTCCTGGTTTCGGATCTGGCTGATCTAGGGTTTCTCATAGAAACCTTAATTTTAAAAACTTGGAATTTCAAACTTCTTATTGGATAGAAAGATAGGCCTCTTCAAGGAGAGCTGTCCAATGTACTCTTTTTCTGAAAATAGTGGAGGGAAGCTCCCATAACAGGAAGCCCTACTTTTCCAATTTCTTCTACAGAAATTCCTGATATTGTTTCTACAGTATCTCCAAAATCATTGCTCCTCTGTGTCTAAACATTATCACTGCGGTAGTATTGTCTGTCCTCTTTCCAATACCACATTTTTGAGAAGAATTGGTTTCACCAATTGGAACTTATGCAAAGTTTTCCCAAGGTGACTTATTTCAGGACTATTCAACATAATGAACTTGTACATATTGCCACATGTCACTGTTTCACCTTCGGGGTATGACACTTTTAGCACAGAAATTAAAGTCTGTGCACTATCTGGAAGATCTTTAAAATTTTAATTTGGACCTTCATAGCCCGAGATATAGCAATTATCCCTAGGTGTATTGTTTAGGGATGAATCGTGGGAGAGGCTAGAACCCTGATTTGGAGGAATCATTGCTCCTAGAATATATTGAATCCAAGCCTTAAATTTTTACACTGTGTTCACTAAGAATTTTTCTTTGTCCTGTGAAATTTTTGGCTTCTGAGCCTTCTCCAATATCAAGATATAGCAAATGTACCAAACTACTATTTTTAGTATTTTAGGGTTTTCTGATCTGAGGTCAAATTAGGGGTTGACTTTCCCGGAGTTTTACCCAACTAATTTTTTTTATCTTGGTCTCTAAATTTTGATTTTGATGATGAGAGGAATCCTATGCTGGGATCACTCAAAAATTCCTCTTCTACAAAAATCCCTAATTTCCCACAGTAATGACTCAAAATGCCTGGAATCAAATTCTGCTTTGACAGAAAGATGCACCCTTCAATGGAGAGTTATCCTAGCCTCCTTTTTCTAATGATCTATGGAGAGAGACCCAAAAATTAAAATCCCCAACTTCTGTAGCTGCACAGTGTCTTGTTCTCAGGTTAGCTCTGATACCATGTTATATTTTTATCCTTTAATCAATATGATCTAGGATCTTATTTGAGAGAATAACATGCACATCAATAATCACCAGAGACAAGAGACATAGAGATTTTTCATCGGGGAAACCATAAAGGAGAAAACCCCAAAAATTCCTCAAAGATAGAATGAGCATCAATGGAAAAATTAAAACCCAAAAAGAGAAATATGATCTTCGATAGTTATTCTCTCTCTCTCACTTGTGCAAGCTCCTCCTCCTCTATCACTCATGCGGTATAGTTGAGTGAGTGTGTGTGTGTGTGTCAAATAGAGAGGCTCACTCTCTATTTCTACTAGTTTCCAACTTGATAATTACTTACGAGGGCCGAATTCTCTAGGAGATTTAATAACCCTAGTACCCCGAAACTGTGGGGACTATTGCCCCGACTTACAACGGAGGGTTAACCTCGATGACTTTACATGACTTGATTACATTAATGATTCTCCCAATAGGAACATCAAGGTACAAATAAATACAATATATAAAATATACAAGTGAATACATTCCAAAGTTACAAATACATCAACATTATAGAACTGTATATGTCCCTTTTCAACGGTTATTTAGTGATCATTAAAGGAAAATAAAATATGAATTTGAAAAACTAGTGAGAAAGAATTTTAATCTAGAAGTTAGTTAAGAAGATATAAACAAAATATGGCATTTTATACTATATAATTTTGGTATTCACCAGTCAATAGAGTAACATAGATACATTTTATCCTGGGTGGGCCAATTTAATGAAAATTCCATATCTATTAAAAATTCTATAATGATATTTTTCCTTTAATTCGGTACAAGCTAAATCATTCTTTAAAGTATGACTACATCGATATATTAAAGATAGTGTACTACGATACCATAAATATATAGCAATATAGAGGTGGGAATTAAATTAAATACCCTTACCGGGTTTCCATTATTTTTGTGCTCTGTCCCACTTGAATGTGATGTCAAATAGGGGTGAGGCCAAGTGCAAATACCAGGCGAATTTGGAGAAATATATACCTCTCATAAATGGTACCTAGGATGAAGGAATTCATTTTTATGTGATACAACCCCAAACCGCATGGAATGTTTCTCAAAGCAACACCCAAAAGAAAAAATAAGAGCACGCTTAGGTGATCTTTACTGTAATCCTTTGAAGTTCCAAACTGGGAATTCCAACCTTTCAAAATAGAGTCCAACATGCTTTTTAAATTTGTAAGGTCATTGACACACTGTATCTAAACAAATTGTCAATTTCAACATTAAGTTCTAACAAATATTGACAACCTAATTTCCACTACTAGCGTATGAGTTGACCCATAGATCTAATGAAAAAACCAATTCATGGACTAAGGATGGAATCAATGGATGCATTATCATCCTATCCTAATTTAGACAAACCTATCAATATTCATGCTTGCAAAAATGTATGAATATGATTTATAACTAATAGAGACCCATCTAACCATGGATCTCATATGCAAGATCGGCCTTTTGTATGAAATTGTGAAGTCAAGATATGCATCTTCAATATAACAAGGTAAAATCTCTCTTTTCTTGCGGGTGGCCATGTTACTAGTATTTTTAATTGGTTTCCTGTGTTCTATTTATATAGTTAATTTGTTCTATTTTCATTACTTATTTAATCATTACGCTTTTCCTATAGTAAAATTATCAGTTCTTGTAGTAAAGTGGCAGCTTTCAATTTCATTTCTTTTACTTCATGTCATTTATTTTAAGCATTGCTATTTTATGTGGTTAATCCTTGACTTATACTTTAATTCTTTGGACTTAGATCCATCATAGAGTAGTCCTATGATCTCATTTTTTCATGTATGCACACAGTCTGAAAATAATTTCCTTCACAAGTGATAGTTTGGAACATGGTGAGGAATATACTAACATGTTGAAGGGATGAATGAAGAACCAGGGAGTTGAATGGTCATCGTGTTTACTTCATGTTATCATATATTAGTCTCAATTTATTAAATACAAGAAAAAAAAATGTCGAAAAAGTAAAAGGAAAATGCAAGGATTTTATTAAAAAATAAATAAAACCCTACCTACTCCAATCTAACTAACAAGTGGGCCTTCCTAGGTGATATCGCACCACCAATGGAACCATGTATGCAATTTCTGAAGAGTATGGGACCCATGCAGGAAGAGAGATTATAGGATAGTGAATTACATCAGGTTTGACATGACAATAGATAGGGCCACATATCCACCATTGCAACTTTGTATCTTCTATACCACAATCAAACTTATTGATGTTTTTTTTGAGGTATTCAATTTCAGTAATAAGGATGTGTGTTATAAAGTTAGCTTGCCTCTCTAAACACCATTAATTATCCCAAATTTATTATACTGATTTTTACCCTCTTTTTCAATTGTTTTCAATCTGCTTCATATCCCTTCCAGGGATAGGAATGCCTCATCCTTCACTTGTGATGCCATTGTAAAAAAGAATTGGATGTCTAGTGCTTACTGGTCTTGCAAAGAATCCAAGTTGTGGATATCGTGAATATTGGATTATTGTATGAATTGGTTGAACTAGGATTGGCTCAAGTCGTTCTTGGGTTCTCACTTTGGAATAATTTATTTGAATTGGATTAATTACCGAAGAAGGGGCATTCTCCAAAGATAGTGTCCCTTGTGCATTATTAGGGTTTCCTCCTTTTCACCTATGGCTGGAGTTTTGGTGGTATACATGGGAGTGAAGAGAACTGAGAGATGAAATATGAGTTGTTGATGCTGGATATTGCAAAAGGATGAGTGTTGAACAGAGAAGATCAATGTATTTATTTAAAGGTGATGACCATGATCTAAAGGAGAGTGTATGTTGAATTCATATGCACTGAATAACTTGGCATTGATATTCTGAAATAAATGGAGGGGCACCGATATTTGAAGTATTATAGCTAACAAAGACAAAGTGTCCAAACAAGTGAAAAAGTTACAACCATGGGGTGGCTAAAGCGAGGTTCTTTACCATCCTCATAAATTTTCATTACGAATCATATTCCTCACTCAAAGGATCTGGAAGTAAGGTTTACATCGCTGCAACTCTTTGTCTTAGGGGGCCAAATATGCTAGGAGGCCATCCACCTTATTTGAAAATTCCTAATGTGGATGAGAGTTGTATTTATAATTTATTAAGGGTGTATTAAACTCAATTAATATGACCTTGAAATTTCCATCAAATGTTTTGATAAAATGAATATTTCAAGTCACCTTCTAGATTCAAAAGCAAGCATAATTGCATTGATAAGTCCTGTACTTTCTGCTTAGTTGTTTGCATCGGTTGTGGAGCACAATATGTATGTTTGAGAGATGTTATTGTTTAGCCATGCTTATACCCCATTTTCAATATACACTCGTCCCATCTAGGGGTACGGGGGAACATCGTCCCCCCGTGGGGGTCCACGGGCCAATGAGCCCTCAACGGGGGTTCAACGACGAAACCCTTGAAAGAAATTTTTGGGATGTTTTGTTGTCCAACAATTTACAGGCCCATGGTATTGGGTGACCTTTGTTATTTTAGCATGGCAACTCCCCTATAAAAGGAAAGCATTGTAATACGGTTGTGTATTGTATTATAGCATTGTAAAACAATTTATGTGATTATGTGAGAGAGGTTATGAGAAAGTTAAGAGGAAGTGTAGTAGGTTTGTTGCAGGTTGTATCTCTTAATTTTGATGGACAATATAATAATGAAAGGACTAGCAATTTATGTGTGGATGTAGCCCATCTTGGGCTAACCACGTTATATTGGTGTCCCTCTTGTAATGTGATAGTGTGTTTTATATTTTCATCTTGTTTATTGTTATTGCTCTGCAATCCTGTTTTTCTAATATTTTTTTCCATTGCATATGTTGTGAGTAAAAATAACCATCAATATTCCCTGGTGGTATGAGGTCTCTAACCACTTGTCCTACTCCTACTTGTTTCCAATATTGTCTTTGGTTGTGCTATAAAAAATTAATCTTGATCCATTATGTTGATGGGGGTCCAAACCTTCTGAGAGGATACTAAACTCTTTTATGGTATGTCCTTTATTGGGAGAAAATAAATTTGTTATTATAGAGTTGGAAGGTTCTCTACATGAGTCTTTGGGTGTAGAATTCAAGGTAATTTTAGGTTCACCCTCTTCCTGATTAAAAATATTGCTTTCTTTTCTGGGAATGGGATAATTTTTTCCATACCCTTTTTCAGATTTCTTCAAACAAGTTTTCATATCTTCTGTGGTAGAAGAGAATTTAAAAGTGGGACAAGGGTGTTTTCTCTTTCAATAAACAAGTCCATCACAGGATCGTATCTGAGAAGGATTGATCTTTTAGAAGTTAGAAGAAACTATTGGGTTAGAGGGGTTGATAATCATGGTTGAATGGTACCTTAACTACATGAGGTCAAGAAATTGTAATGAAAACCAAATAATTTTGTTGGCACATGACCCACATAAGGTGAAGGACCTTGCCTTACTGAAATGGGTTGACCAAGACCAACTCTACTGTTAGATTTTTAACATTAAGCTAGCATATCATTAGGATCTTTAACTGAGAGAATAACAAGCACATCAATCAAACACTAGAGACAATGAACATAGTGTTTTTCCTTAGGGAAACCTTAAATGGAGAAAACACCGCAACTTCCTTAAAGATAGAATCAACACTAAAAGTGAAACCCAAAACAGTAAGATGATCCCTCGATAGCAGTAACCTCTTTCTTCCTTGCCCCAGTTTCTTTCTCTTCCTCAGCTATGTGCTACAACTGAGTGTGAGTGAGTGTGTGTTATTTAGAGAGGCTAGCTCTCTATTTATACTAATTCCTGACTTGACTAAACCCAACT
Source organism: Pseudotsuga menziesii (assembly GCA_001517045.1). NCBI lineage: Eukaryota > Viridiplantae > Streptophyta > Pinopsida > Pinales > Pinaceae > Pseudotsuga > Pseudotsuga menziesii. The sequence continues at coordinate 177,091 of LPNX011048034.1, read as the reverse complement.
AGGGCCGACTTCACTAGGTGATTCTAATAACCCTAGTGCCTCGGAACTACGGGAACTTTAACCCTTAGACAATAGGAGGGTTACCCACCTTGACTTAACATGACTTGTTTACATTATAGAAACTCCCGATAGGAACCTTGGGGCATGACATGACTCAAGTACATTACAAATGCATCCCAGAATAAACATCGGGTTACAATACATCAGAAATACAAGTGAATACATTCCAAAGTTAGAATAACATAAACACTCCCTCTTAACTAGGAAGGTATTCTCTTGACAAAGTTTATTAGTAGAATTCTTCTTCTCTGTATCATCTAGACCATCATCAAGTCTTCATCATCTTCACCTTCAAGTCATCTCTATATTCAAGTCACCTTCATCTTCAAGTCATCTTCACCAAGATCTGGATCATCACTCGATCTAGATCATCATCACTGGTTATGGATCATCCCTCAATCGGGATCATCTCTGCTGGATCATCATGGGTACTATCTCATGATTCTTCTCGTCACAGGAATTTCTATAGAGCCAGCCCTTTTTCATGCTGGTTGTAGGCCTAGCCTCCATGTAGATCTTCTTCAGTGCTTATATCTGACCCTAAGTCAGAATGGCTCACCCAGCACTTATATCTGATCATGTAGGAACCAATCCTATAATCATTTCAGAAAGGCACACCCAACACTCACATCTGACCATGTGGGAAGCAATCCCACAACCCTGTCAAAAAGGCCCAACACTCACATTTGACACATGCAAGGAACCAATCCAACATACATGTTCAAAAAGGCTCAGTACTTATATTTGACACAAGTGAGGAACCAATCCAACATACATGTCCAAAAATGCTCTGCACTTACATCTGACACATGTGAGGAACCAATCCAACATAAATGTTTGAAAGGGCTCTGCACTTACATTCAACAAATGCGAGGAACCAATCCAACATGCATGTTCAAAAGGGATCTACACTTACATCCGACACATGCGAGGAACCAATCCAACATGCATGTTCGAAAGGGATTGCACTCACATATGGTCAAGTAGGAACCAATCCTACAATCATATCAGAATGGCCCCTAGTCCCAGACTGAGTTACCTGGTAACTGACTAGGTGCCTCCATTCCAAGAATGGAATTTAGTGCTTACTTCTGATCATGTAGGAACCAATCCTATAGTCACATCAGAATGGCTCAGCACTCATATCTGACATGGAAGGAACCAATCCTCAAAATGACCGAATGGCTCAGCCCTTACATTTGACCATGGAAGGAACCAATCCTCTCACCAAGTCAGAATGGCTCTGGGTCTCATCATTTACCTTTGGAGGAAACCTCGATTTGGAGAACACCAAGCTTCTCCCTGAAGTACTTGAACTTCACCCTAGCCAATGGCTTTCTCAACACATCATCTATTTGTTCCTCCGTCACAACATACTGGAGCTTCATGGCTCCCCTCTGCACCATATCCCTGATATAGTGATACTTGATCTTGATATGCTTTGACTTGTCATGGAACACTAGATTCTCTGACAACTTCATGCAACTCTGGTTGTCACAATGTATACAAGTAGCATCCATCTGGAGATCAAATAAATCAGACAGTAATTTCCTTAGCCATACTACCTCACGACTAGATGAACAAGCTACGACATACTCTGCTTCAGCTGTACTCAGTGCCACATAGGATTGCTTCCTGCTAAACCAAGAGATCACACCTAATCCCATACAGAAGCAACACCCTGAAGTGCTCTTCTTATTGATGGCACTGCCTACCCAATCTAAATCAACATAACCCTGTAGGTTAATCTTCTGATTCACCTCGCACTTGAGCCCATAATCAATTGTACCCCTCATGTACCTCAAAATATGCTTTGCAGCAATCAGGTGAACATGTCTAAGATCTGTCAAGAACTGGCTCAAGGTGTTCACAGCAAAGCAAATAGCTGGTCTCATGTTCGTCAGGTACATCAAGGACCCAATCATCTGATGATACATCGTAGCATCAATCGTCTCGGATGAAGCATCAATCAATATCTTCAGGTTTGATGCCATAGGTGTGGTCATGGCCTTGCAGTACAACATCCTAAACCTCTTCAGGATCTCTACTGCATACTTCCCTTGTCCGAGGGATATTCCATTCGCATTCTGCCACACCTCCATGCCTAGAAAATAATGCATCATACCCAAATCCTTCATTTCAAACTCAGCAGCAAGCTTTATCTTTATATTAGTAATTAACCCATCCATACCTGTTACAAACAGATCATCTACATACAATAGGAGCATCACTAGGTTGCCATCTTCAACCTTGTAGTAAAGGTTGGAATCTGCTTTAATCTTGGTAAAGCCCAAACTAGATAGAAAGCTGTCAATTCTGTCGTACCATGTCCTGGGTTCCCGTTTCAAGCCGTACAAGGATTTCTTCAATCTACACACATGAGACTCCCTGTCATGTGTCTCAAAACCGAGTGGCTGTTCTACATACACTTCCTCTTCCGCTACACCATTCAAGAAGGAAGTCTTGACATCCATTTGGTGTATCTTCCATTTCATCACTACTGCCAGAGCAAGTACTGATCTGATGGAAGTGTATCTGGCTACAGGTGCAAAGGTTTCTTCACAATCTATTCCTTCCTTTTGTGAGAAGCCATGAGCCATGAATCTTGCCTTATATTTCTCTATGCTACCATCTGCACATGCTTGATCTTGTAGATCCATTTGGAAGTTACAATTGACTTCCCTTCTGGTCTTGGGACACCATCCCAAACATCATTCTTCATGATCGATTGATACTCTTTGATCATAGCATCCTTCCACTCTTTCTGTTCTATCGCTTATTCATAATTGGAAGGTTCTTCATTGATAAAGTCACATAGTAAAGCTTAATACCCGGAACAGAATCTGGTTCTCTTTCTTTCTCTGTGATTCTCTTCTAGAGCCCCATATCTTTCTGCACCTTGGATAATTTCTTGTACCCAAGTAGGTTTCCTCTTGTGAGGATTCTTCTCTTGAGGTGGATCTACAGGTCTTTGTGGTTCTTCAAATTCTCGATCCTCTTCTTGAGTTTCTTCGTTCATGGTTGTATCATGAATTCTGGGCACTTCTGCTTCTTCAGGTTCTTAGGCAGGTCTCTTTCTGGATTTTTTGTAAGATATGTCTTCATCAAATGTTACATCCCTGCTGATGTCGATCTTCTTGAATCCTGGAAAGTATATTCTGTAAGCTTTCGAGCTTTCAGAGTATCCCACAAATATATCCTTCTTTCCTGAATGATCTAATTTTGTCCTCTTTTCTTTCGGAATGTGTATGTACACTGGATAGCCAAATATTCTAAGATGGCTGACTTCTGGTTTCTTGCCAGAGAAGTATTCTTCAGGATCCTTGCTCTTGAGTACTCTGTGTGGAGTACGGTTCTATACATACACCGTTGTTCTGGCAGCCTCTACCCATAGATGCAGGGGAAGATCTCGATCTTGAAGCATTGCTCTTGTAGCTTCCATGATGGTTCTATTCTTCCTTTCTACAACCCCATTCTGTTGTGGATTATATGGATTGGATAACTCCCTCTTAATCCTTGATTCTTTGCATAAGTATTTGAATTCATTTGATGTGAATTCTCTTCCATTATCTGATCGAAAGGTCTTGATCTTCTTTTCTGTGTGGTTCTCGATCAAGGCTTTGAATTCCTTGAACTTGCTGAAAAATTCATCTTTGTTCTTCACGAAGTAAATCCATGTCTTCCTAGAAAAGTCATCAATGAAAGAAACATAGTATACATACTCACTTACAGAACTTGATGACATTGGTCTGCATACATTGGAGTGGATGATTTCCAAGATTCCTTTTGCCTTGCTTTCACTACTTGGAAATGTCTTCTTTGTGTTCTTTCCTTTCGCACATCCTTTGCAAACCCCTTCATGTTTTGCTTGAATTTCTGGAAGACCTTCAACAACTTTTCTTGCAAGTGGTAGGGCTATGTAGTGCACATGTGCAAGCCTTCTGTGCCAAAGTTCATTTGGCTCTACTGTGTGATGGACCAAGGCTTGTTCTGGATGGCCCTTCAATTTGTATAATCCTCCTTCTTGTTCTCCAATTACTATTGCATCGTTAATAGTCTTTCCTCTTGGCCATATACAAATGCAACCATCATGCCTTTTTCATCTAGTGCCAATATGGATAGAATATTCTTCTTTAGTCTTGGTACAAACAAGACATCCTTCATTTTCATAGACTTTCCATAGTCTAGCTTGTAGGATGATTCACCACTTCCTTTTATGGGATATTGGTATTCATCCCCAAGTTTCACCTTATGGGGTGAATTATGTTCGGATAGTTTCTCAAAGGATTCCTTGAAACCTGTCATGTGTTTGGAAGCCCCACTGTCAATAAGACAATATTTTCTTCCATGAGTAACAGTTCCCATGAGAGCGGAGATCAAAACATATTCATCTTCACTTGAAGAGTCTTCACTTTCTTGTTTTACTTTCTTTCTGGGAGGATCAACATCCTCAGCAGTGTGAGCATGATTTCTTCTTTTGGAGTTCCTCTTCTTCTTGGATCCATTCTTATTCATGGGATAGTTTCTAGCATAGTGTCGTATTTCATCGCATGTATAACATCTGAGTTTAGATGAACCTTTCTGATGAGAATGCTTACCTTGGTGATGATGCTTTTCCCTTCTTCCTTTCTTGGAGTGTACTGTGAGAGCTTCATCTTCACTTCCCATATTTTCTTCTCAAGCTGCTATTCAAGCTTCTTCTTGTGGACATTCTTCCCACAGTCTACTAAAATTGACTAACTTCTTCCTAGCACATATTCCTTGGATGAAAGAATCCCATGACCTAGGGAGGCCATTCAAAGTTGTCATCACAATTTCTGCATTCTCCACTTCTTCATCTACTGCTTCCAGCTGTCCTTTGATCTGGGAGACCCTTGTGAAGTATGATTGGATGGTCTCCTCATTCTGGATCTTTACATTCTTCAACTGGTTCCTTAGAGTCATCTTCCGATTGATGTTCTTCCCTTCAAATAGTTTGGTTAGGGCATCAAACATAGCTTTAGGTGTCTTGAGGGAGGACACCTATGGTATGAGGTGATCCTTGATAGAATCAGCAATGATCCTCTTTTCCATAACCAACTTCTTCTTATGTAATGCCTTAGCCTCATCTCCCTCTGGAACTGGAACCTCCTCACTGATATAGGAGTCTAACTCATTTTCTTCCAGGACCAAGGAGATCCTATACTTCCAGGCTCAGAAGTTATCAGCTCCCTCAAGATTTTCATCAAGCTTGGTATGATGAGACATCTTAACTGAGAACCTCAAATGGAAATACAAAATATTTAGATCTTATGAGGTCAAGATGTCGGATCTTGATTTGGAGCTGAAATACTGCAGTATTGGCTCAGGAGTAGATTAGCATTTTGCTTTTCTAGAGTTCTATCAAACCAAATTCTTTGATTTTGATCCCTAACTTCGATTTTGGGGAGGAGATCAATCTAGTCCTGGGCTCACTGAAAAATTCCACTTTTGTGAAAAGCCCTAATTTTCGGTAGCAGTGTCGGGTCCAGAACTCAAAAAACTCAGAATTGGATTCTGCTTCGACAGAAAGATGCACCCCACGGAGGAGAGTTATTCCACCCTACTTTTGCTGAAAATATGTGGAGAGAGATCCACAAAATAGGAATCTCTAGTTCCCACTGCTGCACAGTGCCTTCTTCTCAAGTTAGCTCTGACACCATGTTAGATTTTTAACATTAAGCTAGCATATCATTAGGATCTTTAACTGAGAGAACAACAAGCACAGCAATAAAAAAAAAGAGACAATGAACATAGTGTTTTTCCTCAGGGAAACCATAAATGGAGAAAACCCTGCAACTTCCTTAGAGATAGAATCACTACCAAAAGTGAAACCCAAAATAGTAAGATGATCTCCCAACAGTAGTAACCTCTTTCTTCCTTGCCCCAGTGTCTTTCTCTTCCTCGATTATGTGCTAAAATTGAGTGTGAGTGCATGTGTATTAAATAGAGAGGCTAGCTCTCTATTTATACTAATTCTCGACTTGACTAAACCCAACTAGGGCCGACTTCACTAGGTGAGTCTAATAACCCTAGTGCCCAGAATGACAGGGACTTTAACCCTTAGACAATAGGAGGGTTACCCACCTTGACTTGACATGACTTGTTTACATTATAGAAACTCCTGATAGGATCCTTGGGGAATGACATGACTCAAGTACATTACAAATACATCTTGGAATAAACATCGGGTTACAATACATAAGAAATACAAGTGAATGCATTCCGAAGTTACAATTACATCAACATTTACAAGCAATGCAACCTTCCAAGAGATCACAACTGTAGAGGAGTGCACTTAAGTATTGTAACCACTCATCAAATATTTAATGACCTTGGTAATAGTCATATCCTCTTTCTACATTCTATATAAAAGATTTGAAATGGTTATGCAGCTGCTATAAGAAACTTGAGTCACAACTACTTTACTGTTAATTGCCATGATCATGTCATATTAGGAAGTATTATCAATGGTCATAAATACTGTACTGGAGAGACATTATTTGACTAATTTAACGAAAGTACAAGGTCCTATTGATCAAATTGGTATAAAGGGATATTAAATATATTCTTACATTTATCCTATTGACTTCTTAATGGAGTTTCACTCACATTGAGTTATGGAATCCATGCATAATTCATGTCCCAAGCATTAATGAATTGCTTGTAATCCTTGAATTTCATTTTCCAGTAAATAAATGATATATGACCACAGAACTTATGCAATCTATTGGAATCTTCTCATGCACACATGTTACATATCTGGTGTGAATTACAGGCTATATTTAGTCCTTTTGGAATTATGAATTATGTTACAATGGAGAGTTGAGACCAGAGAGTCTCTCTAGGACAGTGGTCATGTACATGGAGTGGAGTCTACATTCAACTTTGAATATTTACATGATTTGTTTTTAACTTCCGGGAGTAAAGATTTTAATGTGTTCCCCATTAGATGAACGTCACCATTATTTTCCTTTAACCTTGCTATTGTGTCATAAATATATTGCTAGAAGTGAAGAATTTTTTAAGTATGTGATGAAACTACGAAGGATAATTAATTATTTAGGATTCTGCCTATCGGGTTTGTGGTTCCTATGCAAAACCAAACAAATTGACATTAAGTATAACAAAATGATTTAAAATCAATCACAATAATATAGCAACCAATAAGTATTTCTTCTAACTAGTTGGCAAGGCATAATATACAAAATTATTTTCTATAGTGTTGTATTATTATATGCAAAGCTCTCTTTCGTTGTACATCGACATTCTCTAAAGGTAATATTCAAAAGTAATATGAATTGACATTTTCAAATAAATGTTTAATGATAATCTCACACTTCCTTATACTTATTTTTATCACCCATTGCAGAGTGGTCCCATATTTGTCACTTTGCATGATAAGTTGAACAACATGTTTTCCCACAAATGGGTGGTTTACACTTCAAAGATATTTGGAAGTATCCTTCAAAATAAGTAGGCATGTTCTTAGCTTGTTATTGAAAGATATAGTTGTCATATTGTGTTCTACTTAATAAGTATGTATTTATAAACAATTTCATTGGTAGAATAGTGAAGTGTATTGTTTTGAATCCAATATCATTATTATTTTGTCGATAAAGGACTTTAGCTGGAAAATTTTGACACTTTATAGACATTTTAAATGTTTTATTCTTATTTATTTGCTTTCAATGTTTGAATTCCATATTTATTTTTATTTATTCCACTCAGTTAAAGTGCTTATCAAGGACAATACTTTTCAAAGTTTAAACTGAATAGAAAATATTCAAAGGCAATATAGATCTCTAAGAAGTTTAGGATTATTATTGTGAGTTATATACTTTTGGAAGTTGTCCCTAACTTTATCTTTTCTTTTGGGTTTATAAAATAAATAGGTGATTCTCCTCCACCTAAGCCTTGAGAATGTATTGGAAGTTAATCTAGCCCTTCTCCATTCAGGCCTCCTTCAATTGGACCCACAAGTATTATGGTGGAGTTATCTGGAGTAGCAAAAATAGGAGAGAATTTTGATACTCAAAGAAATGTGCCAATTTCTAACAGAATAATCGTTGCTCAACGTATGCCAACAAGACCTTGGGAGCAGGGTAGATATGTGTTGACGGGCGTATTGGCACAATCATCAACTAAGAGACAACCCGATCCAAAAGTTTTCAAAGATGCTCTCAGTCGTTAGGTAGATATCTCTGACGGGATTAAGTCCCCGTTACCTTCCCTAAATTAATCCCAACTACAGGAAAAGACTTAAAAGAAAAATAAAGCTACTGTTTATTAACTAAGCCTATATTACACCTATGAATATGCAAAGCAAACTGTTACTGAGTTAGTTGATATATTACACGACTGATAAATGGAAATTAATCTAGTTAACCAGTTAATTTACAAATACAAGAATAAATAGTTAATTAAATATTAACAAACTCAATCAATTACGTAAATGCATTATAAACATATGTACATTCATAACAAGATTGAAAGATAACCTAGCAAAATATACATGTAAAATCTGATTCAATATGTTTTCTGTAAATAAAATAAAAACTACCATTAATATATCCTAAATATCCTATCCTAATCAGGAGCATGGAAATATTAACCCTGGAATCAACTTGCAAATAATGCTACTGTGCAGGCAATCCTGAACACATCAGAATAAATTCTGAGATTTAAACAAGAAAACATAGTGAACAAGTATATCACGTATATTATGATGATAACATCATATTTATTACATGACATAAATTTGCAAATTAAACTAGCATAAATCGACAGTTAAACATAATGCTTCGGCAAATTTCTTTAAAGAAATATAACAAAACATAAAGACTGTAAAAGGAAATAACAAGATCAAATGATATCATAAATACATTTCCATAGTATAAATACTGCAAATATTTTTATAAATATCACCAGTCAAAAAGTGCTGCAACTGCTAACAAGAAATTGTCTTTAGCCATAGGAAATTATTAAAGTGATCTTGTCTAGCCCCTTTTCCCAACCATCGATCCCATTTTTACAGTAAACCATGTCCCTTTAAATACATGTAATCTCACATGGAGATAGTTCTATAAAACTAGAAACTACACAATCGAAATCTTAACCAATTTCATTCAAAAATGACAAATGAAATTGTCATTTTCTATATACGTTATGATGTCTCGAAATTGGAAAGATTCGATGTAGAGCACAAAATCATAAAACGATAAAGACACTCGTAATTTAGTGACACATGGGAGACAACGTAGCCACCTGATTTGTTCATAAGTCTCCGGGAATCATCCTGAAAACGAGCGATCACCAAAATCCAGGGAAAACGCATCAACCAAATCATCTGCAACACTACACAATAAAAATTAACACAAACACGAGAGTAAATAAACTAAATTAAATAATCTACCAATCAATTCAAAACAATACCTGGAACAAAAATAACTTCATTATCACTTGTTGCTTTTAATTACAAACTTCAAACCTGAAATACTTTCTAAACATATGTACAATAGTGAGTATGCCCAAAATACTATGATTTAACAGGAGCATTAAACACCTGTATATTCACACCAGTTACCGGATTCTGTGAATGACCTTTAAAATGCATCAAAGTAACCTCAGCATTCAAGTCACGAACCTTTTCCTCATTTTTCTGATTCTCATGTTGCAGTTTCAACACCCTTCGAATGAGCTTGTTCTTGTGCTTCTTAAGACACAACATACATTTATCAACTGAATCGGATTTTTCCTTAAAACTTACATTCTCATCTTTCATAGCATCACTAAATGCTACCATATCCGCTACTTCTTCCTCCATCCGTCGTATCTTATCCAGTAAACAATTAACAAAGAGTGGGTGAACATCTTCATCAATTCGATAAGAACCAGGTAAATTTACCTCAACAGAATTACCCTTAATTGGAGGATCAACCACAGGGCTAATTGGTGGATTCTTATCAGAAACATGAGGACTATTCTCTGCATGGTGAATAATCGACTCATGATCAATATCAATATCATCATGCGAGACAAGTCTACTCTCCTCGTCATCTAACACAACTATTTCAATATCTTTGTTATTACTCACGGAAGACTTAATAACATTAACCTTGGCCACCATACTCCTAGTAAACCTACCAGTAACCTTAACATTCAGTTTCTTGCTCATCTGTTTACAGGGTTGGTCACTACGGTTCAGCGTTACCGGGGATAAGTTCAGAGATTCCCTCCTTCACTTGGGACGCATAGGAGTAGCAAGACTTTGAACAGGAGTGGGAGCGAGATGATCATGGATGCTAGGGCTTACACACTCATCAGGGTTTAGCATAGGTCCATGTACAGATGGATTCGAGACTTGACAAGGCTACTGGTGTCTTACACACTCTTCAGCACAATCGAATTGACAATGGCAGAATGACATGAAGCCATTCTGTTCAAGAAAATCATCCCATGTTTTATTTCGATTAGACAACTCTCTCTCTACCAACATCCTAACAAGGCCATGATAAAAAAGAATCCGACCGATGTTCTTTGGCCCCTTCTTAATGGAAGAAGACATCTTAGTCATGCTCTGAACTAAATAATAGGGTAAATTAACAGGCAAGCCAAGGAAAACAGTCATCAATCTGAGGTGACAGACATATGCAAAGGATAGAAAACCCTCGCAAGCCACATACCTGTGAATAATGTCTAAAACCGGTCGCCATTCTTTCTTCAAATATTTCTATGATACACCGGCTCGAAAGGACACATCCTGGCAAGGGTTCTTCAACATCTGTCTCCACTCACTAGCTTTCATCCACTTGGATTTTAACCAACCTTCTCCTGTTAACGGTAAACCTGTAGCTAAAGCAACTGATCGCTCATTGACTCTAAACTGGAGGCCGGCCACCTTAACCCTAGCATCAACCAGTGACAGAGCAAATAACCTAGTCACCTCAGGGTTTGAATCTGCAAACTTGCAGATAAATGGGAGCCACCCAACTGCTTCTACCTTAGCTAGGAGCTCAGGATTTTCATCAAGGAGCTTCATGTCATTGGGCTCGACCCTGAAAACCAGAGCCATGGCTGTAAGTGCAAATGCACGCAACTGCACACATAGGAGATACAATGTATCGCAACAAGACAAAATGCTAGAGAGCGAGCATTTGAGATAAAAACCAAGCAGAAAACACAAGCAATGAAACCCGACTCCTTCATAAATGAAGTGCGACATGAGTAAACCCAGACAAGAACCCTGTACACTCGGCATGAGTGAAGGAATATGATCACGCAGAGAGGTAATCGAGTGATAGAAAGTGACAGCGAAGACTCCAGATTAAACTCATTTTGCCATAATTTATCCATCCTAATCTACATAAAACCACTCATCGCATAAGATAAAGGTGTTTAACGAGCAAAGAGCCACGATGATGAGCACGTACTTGCAATTGAATGTCATTTACAGAGCTATGTACGAGTGTAATGATACCATATCAACCTTCCATTAAGTGAACTGGATTCAGAGATGACGACACGAATTAAACCAACCATAAGTAATGAACCTTGGGAATTAACATGTTGACCTTACTGTATAATGATCTCAACCTTCGAAAATGGTGAATATACCACACGACATAAACTATTGTATCAACCCCAACCCTAACATGCAAGAAGATAAGTCACATTATGGAGCATATTATAAAGATCGAACTTAAACAACTTATGGCAAGATCAAGTATGATTCAAAGTTTAAAGGATGAACTTAGGATAAGGCACCTCTGCATAAAATATTTAGCCTTTGATGTTCTAGGACCTTGTCCAAGTTGCAATTAACAAATAAACATACCAATTTCTGAATGCTCAAACAAGGCTTATGGTGAGACTATGGTGGAAAGCATACAAATGCATTCAAAATCATGATTTATCATAGTAATTTTTTGTCAATTAGCAATAGTTGACAAGATTATTAAAAAAAACAATTTGAATTTTACCATTTCAGTAGCTCATGGAATTTCACCATTTCAGTGGCTCCCGATACTATAAATTTGAAATGAGGACTTCAAATATTTCATTAAACAAAATTTCATTTTGTTTGATAAAATTTGTATTTTTTTAATCAGGCTGTTGGGTAGGGGCACAACAGATGGTAAATGACTGGGCGGAACAATTATCTATGTTTTCTTAACCTGAAATCATGCAATCAAAGAATTAGATCCCTCATGCATACCATTATACGAAATCAGTATTTTAACATCTTAAACAAATTCAGGAATTTCAGATTTCTAAAAATTACCAGAAATTTACACTTTTAATTATTTATTTGATAAAGATCAGGTCTCTCACAAAAATAAATCCAAACGAAGTAAAGCAGTAAGTGGCTTGATTCTGGAAAAATAAAATCTCAATACCACAAGCATGGCCCTGCTGCTAGTAGGCATCCATAGCCTCGACAGGGTTGCTTCAGAGCCCGAAGAATGCCAATATCCCATCTGCCAGTTATAGATATACACTCCTGGCTAGGTTGAACTATTACCGTCATCCCCTTTTTCTTTTTTTCCCTTTTTTAGTTCTGAAGGCCACGGTTCTAGCTTGGTAACCAGGTAATAACCATGTCAGTCACCAATCTGCACCACAGTAAATAAACCGGCTCGTGATGAGACCTTTTATCCCTCATCGTTTTTTCCGAGGGCCATTGTCCAAGTTTGGTGACCAGAAGTGACAATGTTACCGAATGCAGATCTATGATCTTGAACAGACTGGCTCATTATGAGACCCTCTGTCCTTTAGATTATTTAAAGAAATATTCCAATCCAACCACGGCCAGATTGTAATTATATTTAATCTCCAATCAGATTATCTTAGAAGATGGGGAGGCAAATCTAATTCTCTTCACGAGAGGGAGTGGCGTAAAAGACTTAAATAGATAACCCGACAAATACTGCCCTAATCCTTTTGGAAAAATCTTTGCAGAGACTCATGTTATTAATTCATGTTTACATGACTTAAAAAATTTCTGGTAACATCTAGAAAGACGAAAAAACCGTTCACTGTTCAAGACGTTAAACATCATGGCAATATTCAGGATAGTAAGACAATAGTGCATGATTTGTAGATCAATCACAGGATTTGGTGAAAATTTATCAGCTTGAAGTTAAATGAATTGATCATTCTTGAAAATTACGCGAATAAAACAACAAATAGATATGAGAAAATATTCAAAGCAAACAAGTAAAATAAACACACTAAAAAGTTCCACAAACTGAGAAAACCACACAAGGTATATACAGGATAATCCCTTAATGGGGATCAGCAAAAATACTTTTTGATGAGATGGCCATTCACCGGAAGGTTCTTGATGTCTCCCTCCAGTGTCTGCAACCTAAATGTGCTAGGACCAAGCTTTTCTATAATGATAAATGGTCCCAGCCACAGGCATTGGAACTTGGTATGTTTTCCTCTGTCTTCGTTCTCTTTGTCGCATTTGAGAACTAGGTCGCCTACTTCCAACTCCCTACTAGCTATTTTCTGTGATCAAACCAGTGTTTCACTGTCTTCTGGTGTTGGTCAAATTTTTTTCTGGCCAATTCTCTTTCTTCCTCCAGTTTAAGCAAGGTATTAATCTGATGTTCCATGGCAGAACATGCTGTTTCCTGCACTGACTGGGAGAGCTGTAGAGAGGGTAAAAAGAGATGAGGAGGCAAGATAGCTTCTTTACCATATACCAGGAAGAAAGGAGAATTTCCTATGGCAGCCTTAGGAGTCACTCTATCAGCCCACGGGGCATTTGATAAGGCATTGTGCTAATTTCTATGATGATTAGCCACTGTGCATTTCAGAATTTTAATTAAATTTTTATTGGAGGATTCAGCTAATCCGTTACCCTGAGGATAATAATTGGCTGAATACTTTAACTTTATGCCCTTTTCCAATGCGTATTCAGTTAATTTTACAGAAGAAAAATAGGTTGCATTGTCAAAAATCAAAGATTCTGGAACACCAAACCTGGTGACAATAAAAGAGTCAAGGAATGATATTACCTGTTCTGAGTTATCCACTCGCAAGAGGATGGATTAAACCCATCTAGTGAAATAATCGATGGTTGTCATAATGTATTTGCGCTGCTGTGAGGAAGCTGGTGTAATTGGACCAACAATGTCCAAACCCCATTGTTGAAATGGGATTTCAATAATAACAGGCTGGAGAGGTAATGCTGCTTTCTTAAGTCTGTCGCCTGCTCTCTGACACTCCTGACATTTTCTCGCAAAGGAATATGCATCTTTGAACAACGTAGGCCAGTAATATCTAGCTTTGAGTACTTTATGCGCAATGGTTTCACCGCCAAAGTGTCCCCCGGCTGGCCCTGCGTGTAATTGAGACAACACACTATCAGCTTCATTTATTTCTAAACAGCGAAGGAGGACTCCTTCAAAATTCTTTTTGAATAGAATTTTATCGATTAGTTGATAAGGGGTAGATTTTAATCTCAAATCCCTTTTGCTACGAGAATCTAAATGTTCAGGAGCATTTCCATGCACTAAAAAGAACTTAATGTCGTGATACCAGGAATCAAAGGGGGCTGAGATTGGAAAAAATTCTCTTTCAAACAGAAACTGTTCATCGATAAAGTGCAGATCAGGTTCAGAGATGTCTGAAGATTCGGCTGCCAACTTACAAAGTCCCCGTCCTCTAACAATCTTTGAAGGCTTGATTTCCAGGTCATACTCCTGAAGTGTTGTAACCCAATGGGCTCGTTTTTCACCCAAGTCCTTTTGTACCAAAAGATTTCTGACCACAGAATATGGCACAATAAGCTTGGTATGAGACTTTAGCAGATAAGGCCAAAAATGTTTTACCGACTTAAAAACAACAAATGCTTGTTTGTCTACTTCTGGATAATTGAGTTATGCACCGTTTAAACCGGAACTGGTAAAAGCAATGGGAGCTTCATTGTTTTCCTGATTTTTCTGCTTTAAAACAACTGCATATGACGAATCAGAAGCAAAAGTGTACAAAATAAATGGTTTAGAGAAATCAGGGCTTGTTAATGTAGGAGCTTCAGCAATAGCTTTTAATATATCATGAAAAGATTGCTTTTCTTCAGCAGACCATTTGAAATCAGCATCTTTCTTAATCATTTTCTGAAGTGGTCTGACAATCTCAGTGAAACCAGGAATGAATCTAGAGACAAAATTTATATTCCCTAGAAATGACTGCATAGTTTTCTTTGAGTGAGGCATAGAAATCTGTGCTATAGCCTGGGTTCGTTCAGGTTCTATATTGATACCTTGTTTCGAAACTACAAAACCCAATAACTTACCTTCTGTAACTGCAAAGATGGATTTCTTGGGATTCAGGGAGGTCCCATATTTACTGCAATGTTCAAAAACCTTCCTAATATGTATTAGGTGATCAGCTCTGTTTTTTGAAAAAACAGTTATATCGTTGAGGTAAATGACAACAAATTGGCTGATCAGGCCTCTGAACGCAATGCCAATCGCCCTTTGAAACATTCCCCGGGCATTAATTAAACCAAACGGAATTTTCCTATAGGCATAAGTTCCCCAAGGGGTTCTAAAGGTTATTTTCAACTGATCTGTTTTGGGTACTAACACTTGGTTGTATCCCAAAAAGCCATCTAAAAGTGAGAACATTTCGGATCCAGAAACCTATTGTAAGATCTTTTCCATAGGGGGAACGGGATAATTATCTTTTTCTGAAACCTTGTTTAGATTTCAGAAATCGACGCATAATCTAATTTCACCATTTTTCTTTCTAACCGGGATGAGATTTTCCACCCATTGCGTATGTTGCACTGGAAAAATTATTCTAGCAGCGAGGAGTTTGTTAAGCTCCTTCTTAACAGCCGGTTCTAGGATAGGGTGCATTTTCTTCAACTTCTGTTGGAAAGGTTTAGCCTATTGTTTCATGGGGATGACATGTTGCATTATGTTTGGATCAAATCTCTTGAGATCGTCATACATCCAAGCAAAAATGTCTTTAAACTCATTGAAGAGTCGCATAAAGGATGTTTTTTCTTGGGGAGTAGACGTACTGCCCAGATTGACACATTGAGGATGGTGTTCGGTGCCTAAATTTATAACTTCAGATTGCATGGTAGAGTTGTTGGTTTTACAGTTCCTCACACCTTTAAATTTGTCCTTCAAATCATAGAATTTCTCAAGTTTAATTACAGATCTATGAAGGGTACTGACCTGATTAAGAGATTCTTCAATTGAACAAGGTTTATGAATTACCGCAAAGTTGTACAGATCTTCATCATGAGTCATTTCGTCGATGATTGCGTCTTTGAAAGTGTCCTTCATGGTCAAAAATTCGAATAACTGCTCATCATGGTCAAAAACCCTCCAATTGACAACATTATCAGGTATGGAAGGCCTGAAAAGCAGTTCAACAGAGAAAGAATCAGCAAGCATCCCTTCAGATGGAATTAACCTTGAAGCAACATTTGCTAGGAGATCTGCTTCCTGATTCAAATAACGAGGGATAGAATTTATGTTAAAAGCTTCAAATGATAGTAATAAATTCCACACCTCTGTTTGGTAATTTCTTAGATGTCCAGCAAAGCAATGTATAGTGTTACGTACCTGTCTAACGATAATTTCAGAATCTCCTAACACTACCAAAGCTTTGGCTCCTAGATCAATTGCCTTTTTCAGCCCTTGAATAAGGGCTTCATATTCAGCAATATTATTGGTGCATTCAAATTCCAACCTGCAAGCAACAAAGTACCTTTTTCCCTAAGGATCTATTAGCAGGTAACCGACCCCAGCTCCTTCCTTTGACTTAGACCCGTCAAAGTATAGAGACCAAACGCCATCATTCAGGTCCAAATGTGCAGTGTTTCGAACTGGAATTTCGTCCAATACTTGTGTGAAATGAAAAACTTCAGATTGCTGTTGTGGATCTTGGATTGATGATGTTTCAGCCTCAAGGTTTCCAAAAAAAGAATCAACCATGTAATTTCCCATTATAGTATTAGTGAATAACACTGGCTCGTTTGAGTCTTCCAGTTTGGTGACCGTGTGTTTCATATAACGCTCTCGATCAATTCTGATTTTGTTTGGGTGGCCATTCTGAGGAAGCCATAAGTGTGACCAATCCGTTGCAAAATATCCTTTCAATTTTTCAGACCAATCTCTGCTGAGGAATAAGCCATATGCCTTAGGGATATCTGCAACAATTATTTCAATGATGAAATGAACTTGAGGATTTGAGGCTAATCTTATCAGCACTTCGTTCAACTTTCCTATTACTTTTACATTAGATTGGTCAAGTTGCACAATGCTTGTATCACATGGCACGGGGACTGCATTAAGTTTTTTGCATACCGAATATGGCATGAGGTTTTTAGAAGCCCTTGAGTCTATCATACAATTGTGTACTTTATGATTGCAGATTTCAAATGTAAGCAGAAAAGGAGGAGTTGAGGAATCTGATTTCTTACCTATGGACAAGGCATTGACTGAAGATTTTCAATGGGTTGTCTTTTGTACTAGTAGAACTGTTTTGAGTGGAGGAATTTTTGCCATTTTTAGTTAGAGAAACTCCTTGCATCATCTTATCTCGAATCACAGGCAATTTGAGGAGTTCATAGATAGAAATGTTGGCTCTAATTTTCTTCAAATCCTCAACCAAGTCATACTCTAAATCAAGAGATTATGTAGACTTAGTGTTGGAAGGTTGGTTTTTTGTTTGGACAGTTGTACTGTCATCTGTAGATGTCGTGGAAGGTTCCCCTGAGGACTGATTTTTCTTGCTCCTGGTATTATATTGATGCTGATTGAAAATCACAACAGCCACATCTTCATCATCAGTCAATTCTGTGGTATCCCATAAGTGACTGATAACTTGAGGAGGTTTTTCTTCAGTGTTATTATCTGTGCTTTGGGTATTTTTAGAATTATGTCCTCAAGATTGGGTTTCACTTTCAGCTAACGTTTCTAGGCCTGAGACTAATAATTTTGGGAAACTATTAATCTCATCCACGTTATTAGCCTTAGAGGGAGGGGTTTGTCTAGCAGCTGTATTTTGGAACGGTCTTCTAAAAGGCTGTCTTGGTGGTTCTTTATTTGGAGTACTTTCAGAAGTACCTTTCTTCAAATCTATGATTCCGTTGGATAGCTTCTTTATGACTCTTTGGAGGCTGTCTAAGTCTAATGCATCTTGACCCTTTTTCTCAGGATTTGTGGTTTTGGAAGGAATTTCAGTCTTTTTGCGATAAGAAGATGCAGAATCGGTGTCTACCCCAGGGTTCGTCTTAATAGCAAACATGTCCTTCTCAACCTTAATGGCTTCATCAAAGGTTTCAGTGAGAGTGGTTTTGGCCACTCTCCTGACAAACATGGCCATTGACACAGGTAAGGATGAAGTATAGAAGTCAATAGTGACGTCTTCAACCGGCCTAGGGTGGCGGGGATTCTGTTCCTCAGAGTCAAGAAACGCTGTTTAAAATCTTTAACCTTCTCTTTAGTTTCCATACGGATCCGAGACAATTCTAAGACCAACACAGCTGGAGTCTTATCGTCTCCGAACTTGTTCATGAAAGCCAACTCGAATTCATTCCAATTGGTAATAGAACCAGTGGTAAGTGAAAAATACCAAGTCGAGGCTTTGCCCTCAAACGTGTAAGGGAAAAGTCGACAAACTACGTCTTCATGTTCAACATCCAAAAGCCGAACTGCTAGTATGAATTTTTTAACATGATCTTCTGTGGGCTCTTTCAGCTCGGGATTGAACTTGGGAAACAATTTCTCAGGATGCTTTGGCAAAGGATGTTGATCACCTGGAACAGCAACCGCATCCTGAGCTAACCATGGAAAATTGGCATTGGGGTTCGGGTTTAAACCTGCCATGTTCCTTAGTGATGGAGGTGGTGAAGGTGGTGTTTGGAAAATGTGAGGAGGTGAATGTGGCGGTGATGGGGGTTGACCAGACCCTCCTGTAACAGATGGTCTTGAAGAAGATGAAGTTTGATTGGTGCCTATTGCAGACTGTTTTAATTGACGGTCAGGGAAGACACCTAAAGGTTGATCCTATTATTCAGGTGCAGACTCAGTATGGTGAGTGCGGGGACGTCTGATCCGGGGAAGAGGCAGTTCGGTGGGTTGGATCCCGGTGAGATTTGAATAAGCTCTGGTTAAAATCCTACGGGATTCATTGATGGCCTGTTCGAACTGGTCAAGTTCTTCAGGTGGATGGGCAACACTAGAGTTGAACTGATGAATGAGATTTCGAACAATATCGTTCAATGGGGTCTCATCTAATTGCGATGACTGGAATGTTTGTGGTTGAGATGATGACTGCAATTGACTTGATCTAGAAAGTGGTGTAAATTGAGGAGTAAAGGATTGATCAATTTTGTGATTAGAATTGTTTTCATCAGCCATTTGCTTAAGCAGGCTCTCCTTCTAGCGCCATTGTTGATGGGCATATTGGCACAATTGTCAACTAAGAGACAACCCGATCCAAAAATTTTCAAAGATGCTCTCAGTCATTAGGTAGCTGTCTCTGACGGGATTAAGGCCCTGTTACCTTCCCTAAATTACTCCCAGCTACAGGAAAATACTTAAAATAAAAATAAAGCTATTGTTTATTAACTAAGCCTATATTACACCTATGAATATGCAAAGCAAATTGTTACTGAGTTAGTTGATATATTACACGACTGATAAATGGAAATTAATCTAGTTAACCAGTTAATTTATAAATACAAGAATAAATAGTTAATTAAATATTAACAAACTCAATCAATTACGTAAATGCATTATAAACATATGTACATTCATAACAAGATTGAAAGATAACCCAACAAAATATACATGTATAATCTCATTCAATATGTTTTCTGTAAATAAAATAAAAACTACCATTAATATATCCTAAATATCCTATCCTGATCAGGAGCATGGAAATTCTAACCCTGGAATCAACTTGCAAATAATGCTACTGTGCAGGCAATCCTGAACACATCAGAATAAATTATGAGATTTAAACAAGACAACACAGTGAACAAGTATATCACGTATATTATGATGATAACATCAGATTTATTACATGACATAAATTTGCAAATTAAACCAGCATAAATCGACAGTTAAACATAATGCTTCGGCAAATTTCTTTAAAGAAATATAACAAACATAAAGACTGTAAAAGGAAATAACAAGATCAGATGATATCATAAATACATTTCCATAGTATAAATACTGCAAATATTTTTATAAATATCACCAGTCAAAAAGTGCTACAACTGCTAACAAGAAATTGTCTTTAGCCACAGGAAATGATTAAAGTGATCTTGTCTAGCCCCTTTTCCCAACCATCGATCCCCTTTTTACAGTAAACCATGTCCCTTTAAATACATGTAATCTCACATGGAGATAGTTCTATAAAACTGGAAACTACATAATCGAAATCTTAACCAATTTCATTCAAAAATGACAAATGAAATTGTCATTTTCTATATACGTTATGATGTCTCGAAATTGGAAAGATTCGATGTAGAGCACAAAATCATAAAACGATAATGACACTAGTAATTTAGTGACACGTGGGAGATAGCATAGCAAACTGATTTGTTCATAATTCTCCGGGAATCATCCTGAAAACAAGCGATCACCAAAATCCAGGGAAAATGTATCAACCAAATCATCTGCAACACTACACAATAAAAATTAACACAAATGCGAGAGTAAATAAACTAAATTAAATAATCTATCAATCAATTCAAAACAATACCTGGAACAAAAATAACTTCATTATCACTTGTTGCTTTTAATTACAAACTTCAAACCTGAAATACTTTCTAAACATATGTACAATAGTGAGTATGCCCAAAATACTATGATTTAACAGGAGCATTAAACACCTGTATATTCACACCAGTCGCCGGATTCTGTGAATGACCTTTAAACTGCATCAAAGTAACCTGAGCATTCAGCTCACAAACCTTTTCCTCATTTTTCTGATTCTCATTTTGCAGTTTCAACACCCTTCGAATGAGCTTGTTATTGTGCTTCTTAAGACGCAACATACGTTTATCAACTGAATCGAATTTTTCCTTCAAAATTACATTCTCAGCTTTCATTGCATCACTAAATGCTACCATCTCCACTACTTCTTCCTCCATCCAGCGTATCTTATCCAGTAAACAATTAACAAAGAGTGGGTGAACAACTTCATCAATTCGATAAGAACTAGGTAAATTTACCTCAACAGACTTACCCTTAATTGGAGGATCAACCACAGGGCTAATTGGTGGATTCTTATCAGAAACATGAGGACTATTCTTTGCATGGTGAATAATCGACTCGTGATCAATATCAATATCATCATGCGAGACAAGTCTACTCTCCTCGTCATCTAACACAACTGTTTCAATATCTTTGTTATTACTCACGGAAGATTTAATAACATTAACCTTTCCCACCATACTCCTAGTAAACCTGCCAGTAACCTTAACATTTGGTTTCTTGCTCATCTGTTTACAGGTTTGGTCACTACAGTTCAGCATTACTGGGGATAAGTTCAGATATTTCCTCCTTAGTTTGGGACGCATAGGAGTAGCAGGAATTTGAATAGGAGTGGGAACGAGATCATCGTGGACGCTGGGGCTTACACACTCATCAGGGTTTAGCATAGGTCCATGTACAGGTGGAGTCGAGACTTGACAAGGCTGCTGGTGTCTTACACACTCTTTAGCACAATCGAATTGACAATGGCAGAATGCCATGAAGCCATTATGTTCAAGAAAATCTTCCCATGTTTGATTTCGCTTAGACAACTCTCTCTCTAACAACATCCTAACAAGGCCATGATAAAAAAGACTCCGACCGATGTTCTTCGGCCCCTTCTTAATGGCCGAAGATATCTTAGTCATGCTCTGAACTAAATAATAGGGTAAATTAACAGGAAAGCCAAGGAAAACAATCATGAATATGAGGTGATAGACATATGCAGAGGATAGATGACCCTCGCAAATCACATACCTGTGAGTAACGTCTAAAACCGGTCGCCATTCTTTCTTGAAATATTTTCGTGATACACCGGCTCGAAAGGACACATCCTGGCAAGGGTTCTTCAACATCTGTCACCACTCAGTAGCTTCATCTGCTTGGATTTTAACCAACCTTCTCCTGTTAACGGTAAACCTATAGCTAAAGCAACTGAACGCTCATCAACTCTGAACTGGAGGTCGGCCACCTCAACCCTAGCATCAACCAGCGACAAAGAAAATAACCTAGTCACCTTAGGGTTTGAATCTGCAAACTTGCGGATAAATGGGAGCCACCCAAATGCTTCTACCTTAGCTAGGAGCTCAGGATTTTCATCAAGGAGCTTCATGTCATTGGGCTCAACCCTGACAACCGGGGCATGGCTGTAAGTGCAAATGCACGCAACTGTACACAGAGGAGATACAACGTATCGCAACAAGATAGAACGCTAGAGAGAGAGCATTCAGCATAAAAACCAAGCAGAAAACACAAGCAATGAAACCCGAATCCTTCATAAACGAAGTGGGACATGAGTAAACCCAGACAAGAACTATATACACTCAGCATGAGTGAAGGAATATGATCATGCAGAGAGGTAATCGAGTGATAGAAAGTGACGGCGAAGACTCCAGATTAAACTCATTTTACCATAATTTATCCGGCCTAATCGACATAAAACCACTCATCGCATAAGATACAGGTGTTTAACGAGCAAAGAGCCACGATGTTGAGCACGTACTTGCAATTGAATGTCATTTACAGAGTTATGTATGAGTGTAATGATACCATATCAACCTTCCATTAAGTGAACCGGATTCGAAGATGACGACACAAATTAAACCAACCATAAGCAATGAACCTTGTGCAATAACATGTCGACCTTACTGTATAATGATCTCAACCTTAGAAAATAGCAAATATACCACACGACATAAACTATTGTATCAACCCCAACCCTAACATGCAAGAAAATAAGTCACGTTATGGAGCATATTATAAAGATCGAACTTAAACAACTTATGGCAAGATCAAGTATGATTCAAAGTTTAGAGGATGAACTTAGGATAAGGCACCCCTGCATAAAATATTTAGCCTTTGATGTTCTAGGACCTTGTCCAAGTTGCAATTAACAAATAAACATACCAATTGCTGAATGCTCAAACAAGGCTTATGGTGAGACTATGGTGGAAAGCATACAAATGCATTCAAAATCATGATTTATCATAGTAATTTTTTGTCAATTAGCAATAGTTGACAAGATTATTAAAAAAAAACAATTTGAATTTTACCATTTCAGTAGCTCACGGAATTTCACCATTTCAGTGGCCCCCGATTCTATAAATTAAAATGAGGACTTCAAATATTTCATCAAACAAAATTTCATTTTGTTTGATAAAATTTGTATTTTTTTAATCAGGTTGTTGGGTAGGGGCACAACAATATGGAAGTAACTATGGAGGTGAATGTGTTGCATTATATCATGTTTTACTAATGTACGCATGATTCTTTTGAGTTTATTTCAGTTATTTAAAGCTTTACAGTGGTCATTCTAGCATTAGCATCCACTATCAGTATAAACTAGCAGTATTTCTACATCTTGGTTTTCTAAATTGTAATTGTGTTATTATGATGTTCCACAATTGACAACCTTGTATTCTGCTAAATTCAGGAAATGGTTCTATAACAAATTATAATTCAAGCTATGTTTCTATGACAAATTATAATGTTGGTTATGGTTCTATGAAAAATTACAATTCATGTTATGGTTATGGCCTTTATAGATCCAACAATTTATATGGGGGAATGGGAGGAGGATATGGAGGGGTGGAAAGATCATATGGTGGTGGTATTTAGGGAAACAATATGTATATAGGATGATATGGTGGATCAAATGGGTTTGGTGGAATGTATAATAATGGGATAGGGGGACCAATGGGTGGATATGACATGGATCCCGGAGGACCTTATGACAATCAAAATGGTGATCCAAATGATCCATTTGGTGGACTACCTTCACCACCAATATTTTAGGAATCTATGCTTCGTGTGGTGAGTCCACTCTTGCTTTTATTTTCTTGTCTTATTTTTACTTCTATCAACATAAGATATACAACTTATTGTTATACTGAAATGAATGAAAAAATGTAGTAAGTGGATGAGTGGAGGATGTAAAATAAAATATCATTTCTCAAATTATCTATTATACCACACTTCATTTTATGCTTCAATTTTTTCTCTTTTTTTCTGTGTGTATATGTTCTAGGATAGATTTGTGCACACAGTATGACATTACACTACATTTTGGACTAGGAATGAGATTTGTTGAGAGTTTCCATGTTGGTATTCAAGGGCCACCATGGATCCTTTAGGTATGATCATAATATGTTTTGTTGAAACCATGTTGATCTTGAGCTCTCTCAAAATTTTCTATTTCTTCTCTCTAGGGACTAGATTTCCCCTTTCTTCTAGAGTTGTATGGAACTAAAAAACAAGTAAAGCAGACACCCACTTTGAAACATCTCATAATTTCACAGAGGTGGATACTCAAAAGTCTGGACATTTCTCTAAACGTAGTTGCATGGTTACTTCTATACCCGCAGTAATACTTGTACTTGTTGTACGCATATCCTAATGAACTCCTCTAGAAAGGAAAAAATGCCATAAATTTTCACCCATATCTTAAAAAAATCGTCATTTTTTGTCTCTGTACCCAGACATAGATGAAATCATGAAACCATGGCTTACATGATTAATTTTTAAAATACTAAATATGGTCATTTGTATTAAAAGAATGCACAATTACTTAAATTTACTTAGTAAATACCTCATTATTATGGTACATAGTAATAACATGCATGTTGTTGGACTGACACTTTAACTTGTTAGAACTCGAGAAGGATGCAAAGTTTCATTAAATAGTATGAAGGTTTTGACATTCAAGTGAGATTCATAATTTTATACCTAAACTCTCTAAATTATGTTAAATATTTGAAAGTACATATCATGGTGTGTGACATTGTTTGGTCGAATTTCTATCCTTGTTGATTAGAAAACTCAGGAATTTCATTTTTTTTATGAATGTTCTTCTCCAAGTAAATTTGCACTAAACAATGGTAATGCTCAAAGATGTCATATGTTTCTCACTGTATCTATCAAGATAACCATTTTTTTTTGGTATTATATTGTGCTCTATATATATTTGACCAAACTTGTGTATTGTACAGGGAACTTGATCATTTTGTGATGAGGTTACTTGGCATTCAGACAAAACCAAGAGGCTCTCATCCATGCTTAGACATAAAAAAATAACTGACCAAGGGGCCCCTGAAAACTACTACATTGAAGAACCCAAAGAGGAAGCTGGCGGATGGGAAAATGTTTGGAAAGGTTAAGGTGGAAGGTTGCAGAAATCAGTTGCAGGATATCTATGACAAATTATAATTTAGGTTATAGTTTTATGACAAATTACAATTCAGGTTATGGTTATGGCCTTTATGGATCCAACAATTTATATGAGGGAATGTGAGGAGGATATCTAGGGATGGGAGGATCATATGGTGGTGGTATTTATGGAAATAATATGTGTAGAGGAGGATATGGTGGATCAAATGGGTTTTATGGAATGTATAATAATGGAATAGGGGAACCAATGGGTGGATATGGCCCGTGTCCTGGAGATCCTTATGACAATGGAAATGGTGATCCAAATGATCCATTTGATGGGCCACCTTCACCACCAAGATTTTGGTAGTCTATGATTTGTGTGGTGAGTCCATTTTTCTTTATTATATTTTCTTGTTTTTACTTCTATCAACATAAGATATACAACTTAATGTTGATCATGAAATGAATGAAAAAATGCATTAAGTGGTTGAGTGGATGATGTGCAATCAAATATAATTTCTCAAATTATGTATTATACCACAGTTCATTTGATGCTTGAAAGTTTTTGTTTTTTTTTCCTTCTCTTTCTTTTTCTTTTTGTCGATGTGTATGTTTTCTAGAATACATTTGTGCACATTGTCTGGCATTACCTTACATTTTGGACTAGAAATGGGGGTTGTTGAGAGTTTCCATATTGCCACTCGAGTGCCACAGTGGATCCTTTAGGTATGATCATATTATATTTTGCTAAAACCATGTTGGTATTGAGCTCTCTAAAATTTTCTATTTCTTTTCCCTAAGGACTAGATTTCCCCTTTCTTTTGGATTTGGATGGAACTAAAGAAAAAGTAAAGTAGTCACCTTCTTTGGAACATCTCATTGTTTCATAGATATGGATGCTCAAAAGTATGGACATTTCTCCAAACCATAGTTTCATGCGTACTTCTATACTCGCAGTCATAACTCTACTTGTACCCATATCATGATGACCTCCTCTAGAAAGGAAAAATGCCATAACTTTGTACCCATAGCTTAAAAAATTTCATCCTTTTTTTATGTACCTTGAAACAAATGAAATCATGAAACCATGCCATATATGATTAATTTTTTAAATACTAATTATGGTATTTTGTATTAAAAAAATGCACACTTACTTAAATGTACTTAGTAAATTGCTAGTCATTATGGTACAACAACATGCATGTTGTTGTACTGTCACTTTAACTTGTTAGAACTTGAGAAGGATGCAAAGATTCTTTAAATAGTATGAAGGTTTTGACATTGGGTGAGCTTCATAATTTTATACCTAACCTTTATAAATTGTGTTAAATATTTAAAAGTATAGATGCATGGTTTTGTGACATTTTTTGGTCGAATTTCTATCCTTGTTGATTAGAACACTCATGCATTTTATTTTTTATGAATTCTCTTCTCCAAGTAAATTTGCACTTAACCATGGTCATTCTCAAAGATGTCATATGTTTCTCACTATATGTATCAAGTTAACCATTGTTTTTTGGTATTCTATTTTTCTCTATAGTTGTTTGACCGGACTTGTGTATTGTATAGGGAACTTTCTTGCTTTCTACTGAGGCCACTTGGAATTTGGACAAAACCAAGAAGGCCATCAAGGCATGAACTAGTGATCCCCAAATAAAAAGTGGTCATTTCTATGCGAATTTTTGTAATCACATAATTGATTGGAATGTGATATAGGTAAAACCTGAGGGAGAGTTCCAAGTGGAACCTATGTGCATTCTCGACAAGAAGGTAACATTTCTCTAGAACCAAGAAATCATATAGGTAAAGGTGTAATGGAATCACCTTGGTCCCAATGAGGCTACATCGAAATTGGAGGATGCCATGAAAGAGGCATACCCATTTTAGTTCAGTTTTAAGAACATTGAGGAGGGTGTTGTTCTAAGGGGTAGGGGAATGTAATACCCCTATTTTGGTCACTTAGAATGTATTGGATTCAAATGTAAATATTGTGTATACACGATGTATGATTCATAGCATGGAGATAAATACCAGGGCTCCGTCAGTGAATGCTCAGATTTTAAAGGCAAGTATTTTGTATTTTGTGAGTGGTGTTCTAGAAATCCATGGGAAATTGTAAAAGCAAGTAATTATTTATAAATGCAAATAAAAATCCAAGAGCTAGTTATGGAAGCAACAAAAATGAGGGGGTTTTATGTATCCACTAGGGATAGGTGAGAGGTTATCGGATTGAATCCATTGTTGTCAAGTGTCATATTAAGAACCCATCTTGACTCTCCTTGCTAATATTTAATTTTGTTGTAAGAAGGTAGCTGAGAAGTTGGCTCATGAATTAATGGAGAATGGGAAAACTAATAAATTCATATGGATGAGTATGGGCTCAGTTTTCTTGACCTAGAATTCAATTTTCCTCATGGGAATTCATTTTCCATCATCCTCATTCTAGTGTGGAACAACCAGACATCAATTCTCATCCCGCTATCCATTCCAAACAGTGAAATTTTGAAGAACTTGCAACCAGGAAAGAAGCCACATTTTAGAGTGTAAAAAGTCCAATAATTTGTGTGGGTAGTGAAATCCAATGGGCAATCCATAGATATAAGCCATGGGGGGAATTGAGAGTGTCATAGGCCCAAAAATCCAGAGGAAGGCCCAGATTTGGAAGCTCAAAAGTTGAACTCCATTACTGAGATTCACACGGTCAAACTTCGAAAAAGTCCAAGAGCGGATTTAAATGGGAGAGATATCAAAGGTCAAAATTTCTTGATAAACCCAATGAAGGAAAGAATATATGAATATTTAGCAACTTAGACCTTTCTATTCCCACCCTGAAGAGTACTAGAGGGAAGGGGCACAAGAGGGGCTATGTAGAAAAGAGGGACCTTCCTTGTGTTCGGTGTGGTAGGTAATGTGGGTGCCAAGACTGTCTAAAGAAAATTGAGATGCATGCAAATATATGGTTGGGCTCACTATCTTAGCATTCTCATTCCTTGTTTCCTTGCGTGCTTGACAAACCCAACTATGTGTTGGCTTAGCATGAGTGGTTGTGCCTATGGCTATGAGTGATCCTGAGTAGTTCCTCCTTAGTGGATACATAGCCTAGATCAGGGGTGGTCTCTTAGCTGAAATAATAGAGGAAATAAAGAGACCTACATTTGGGTGGAATGTTTCTCTTCAATTTCCAGTTGCTCAAACAATTCCAACTAAAATATAAGTGCTTAATTTTGTTTCCAAATATCATAATTTGTGAATTGTGAATGATTGTTTAATTATGTTGAATTGAATGAGATGGTTCAATTTGAATTATCAAATTAGATTATCGTGCATATCCTGAGAATTAGTTATCTTTGTGCATGTTCTTGTTGTAATTCCTATGATGAGTATGGTGGTATATGCATTCTTTGTCTATGTAGATAATTTTATTTCCATTGTGTTTGTATTTAAGCATTTACACACACATTAAAATGTTTATGAAACTTGGAATTTGTCCATAGGGATGAAATTTATCACTCTATATATCATCCATGTTCCCTCCATTGGTTGGATTAATGGGAGGGGACGTGACACCAAAAATGCAAACTGTTGGTAGTGCGCAGACTCTAACTGAACTCTGCTTCAGGGAAAATTTTAAGAACCCCCCTTAAATTTATGTATAATAAATGAGGAAATATCCACAATATATAGGAAAGTGTGAAGGATATTTTATCAATAATATAGTATGTATATATAATTTTTTGGCGAATCTATCATCAAATTTTATAAAATCTTGTAAAAATTGGTCGAACCTTTCACATAATTATAAAATATTGTAAAATCATGGAAAATATTTCATGGAATTATAAACCCTTGAAAAAAAATTGGCAAATCTTTCACAAAACTATAAAATATTTTAAATTTTTCTAGTTGATTTTGTATTGACTTTGGATTTTCCATGTACTCTTAACCTAGAACACATTGTAAGAAAAATCCAATATCACTCATTGACTTTAAAATTTACTAATCAAAACTACTTGTATATTGACATGTATATGATAATTATCTCAACTTATGGAATATGTGAAACAATACAACATCATGAGAATCCTTATCATGATTCAATGAAAAAATCAAAATCACTATCATGCATGGGCATTCACATGAAGTTGGATCCACTTTTTAGTGCCACTTAAGAAATCGAAAATGCACTTTCGAAGTGTAATTTGAGAACGCATATGTGTTATTGATGGTACGTTCGCAATAACCCGAGCCCAAACACAAGGCTAAGGTTAGTAAGGAAGTATCACATATTCATTCTGTAAAAGTTAAATATTGCATATATGATATAAAAAACAAAAAAACAAAACTAAGGCCGTGGGCCTCATTTGTCATTTGCAAAGTGAGCGTTTCGGGAGAGCGATAAACCGCATAGGTAATTTGCGTCTAAGCATTTGGAGGTTGATTTAGAGGTGGTTGTGGAGGTGGCTTGGCTCCAATGGCAGGTAACTACTCATATATATTACAAATTGTTTTCAATTCTTTATTGTTTTTGTTAATTTCATAGTTTTTTAATTTGTTTAAAACAAATTTGATAAAAAAAATTGAATTAAATCAAAGAATGATAAATTAAACAATTTGTATTTTGTTGTTTAAATATTAACAGATAACAGAAATGAGCAAGATAATGTGGAAAACGAACCCACTAATAACCAAGAACCTAACCCAAACATGAACCTGGAGGGGGAAGAAGACCGAAACTCACAGATTCTAGCACGTTTGGCGTCATTGAGGCATGTTAGATAATCTATTAAAGGGGGGGAACATTTGAGACAATATTTAGTCGATGCATTGGACACAATAACAAACACAATTTCCAATACCCAAGGATATCTGTACAACATTAGCTTGTACAGAGAATCCAAGAGGCAATACTACTCCGATGGTTTGAGTTATAAAGACATCAAAGACCTAAATATTACAAAAGACCAATTATTTTCATTATTTCGAGACCCTAGCACCGGATTGGTTCCACCCACCATTCGAGTAAACATTTCCATATACTGGTGCATGGAACCAAATATAAAGGCCAATTGGATGGATCACTGGTATATGGTCTTCGATGAATACCCTCATGGGAATATGGACATCCCATTTTATTTTCTTAGGAAGTTGTATGCAGAATTCATCTTAGGGAAACATGTTAACTATTTCGATATCTTAAGCTTCTAGGGTGTTGGCCATGAGATGCCCCAAGATAGTGAAGGGGATAGAATAGATCCTAACCATGTGCCACGCCCTCCACACACACCAAAACCCCGTCAGCTATATCCTCCTGCTTGTCCTGTGATTGAGGATACATAGGAGGCCTTTTGATAGATACATTGCTTCAGTGTGGGATTGATGTCCAAGGAAATGTAGGCCAAGGGGTTGGCATTTCTAAGGCTGGCCCATCGCATAGTAAGGATCCATATACAAATTGCACAAGAGACGCAAAGCGTTCAGAGCGTTGTGTTACTCCACACCCTTGCACATCATGTGGAGGCATATTCTATGGCCCTACTTCAGACTTCAGGGATGATGGATTACTTTGATTTGTAAGTAAAACTCATTATTTTCATATTATATTTTGTTTCATTTCATAATTTTCAATTGTTTCACAATTTATTTATATTTAATTATCTAAAAAATGATGTGAACAAATATACAACTAGTGTCCCATGGAACACCAGAGTCGCATATTCCACCGATTAATGTTGAGAACATTGATGTTGCTGTCAATATTGCATATGGGTTTGGTTCTTCACCATCAGCAGTAAGAACTATACTTGTTAATTTTTCAACATTATTTATAGATTTATAGTAGAGATTGTAACATTCAATACATCCTGATTTTGATACAATATGTTTTATGCAGGGTGATTAGGATGAGCCCTCTCATGTAGAGGTAGATTCCCAGACATAGGTATTATTTTAAATATGATTTTAATTATGCTTTTAAATATGTTTTTAATTATGCTTTTAATTATGCTTTGCTTTCTTTGGAAAAATCATTTTTCATCCATCATGTATATGCCTTGTTTTCTTTGTATTATCTGACATTGACATATGTTACGTTATGCAAACATCCATTGAGCCATTGGTGCTTGAATAGCACCAAAGAGAGGTTGTTTTCGACCCACCTCTTCCCCCCCGCCAGGTACATGTATGTTTCGCTTTCTTTGAAAACATCATTTTTCGTCCATGTAGTATATATGTCTATGATTCTTTTTATTATTTGAATTTGACATATGTTATTTCATGCAGGCTTCTAGTGAGGCACCGGTGCTTGAAGAGCATCATATTGATGACCCACCTATGACGACCCAGCAGGTACGTTTATGTATCGCTTTCTTTTAATTGTGATTTTAATGATTCAACATGTACTTTTTTAATTTTTTGAAATTGTCTAATTGTATCTTTATCCTTTTGTACATAGGAATGTGAGTTTGATGAATATGTCCAAAAAGAGAGCTTCTTCGCTAGTACAAGTAGAATTCATTTTCTCTCGTTGCTAGTTAATCAATACACTGGTTACACGCCTCCAAACATCCCCCAGGTATATTTATACATTGCAACTCTTGCTTATATTTCTTTTTGTACATGCAAGTATATTTTTCCTTGTTGCCCCCATTGATATGTCTTTTTTTCTTTATATTATTTGACATTGAAATATGTTACTTTATGCAAGAATCTATTGAGATAGTGGTGCTCAAAGAGCACCAAAGCGAGGTTGTTGTCGACCCACCTATGACAAGCTAGCAGGTAAGTTTATGTATCTCTTTCTTTGTACGTTTATGTATCGCTTTGAAATATGTTACTTTATGCAAGAATCTATTGAGACAGTGGTGCTTGAAGAGCACCAAATCTAGGTTGTTGTCGACCCACCTCTTCCCTCCCACTAGGTACATGTATGTTTCGCTTTCTTTGGAAACATCATTTTCTGTCCATGTAGTATATATGTCTCTGATTCTTTTTATTATCTGAAATTGACATATATGTTACTTTATGCAGGCTTCTAGTGAGGCACTGGTGCTTGAAGAGCACCAAATCAATTACCCACCTCTTACGAGCTAGCAAGTACGTTTATGTATCGCTTTCTTTGTACGTTTGTGTATCATTTTCTCTGATTTGGTGCTTGAAGAGATCCAAATCAGTGACCCACCTCTTCCCCCCCATTGTACATGTATATTTGTTGACATTGGAATATATATATTTTGATGCAGCTTGATAGTGAGCAAGTGGTGCTTGAAGAGCACCCAATAAGGGTTGTTGCTAGTGAGGCACCACGACCCACCATTACTTACCCACGTACAGTAAGTAAAAATGTTATATTGGTTTGAAATTTGAACAAATGTACATAGAATTTTTATAGGTTGGTAAACTAACTTACAAAATATGGTTTTTCTGCAATCTCCACTGATACAACCTATCCCTCTTGTTCAGCGATGGAGATCACTAGTGAGCAGTCGGAAAAGAAAGCTAGACTTCTCCGAAGACATTGGAAGTGGCAGCGAAAGGGGGAATAACTAGAATAAATGTATAGGGGATACATAGATGTAAATTTTTGTTTTTATACACACAGATGTACAGTTTTATCCATTATTTTGTATTATGTCCATGTGGCATGCCAATTTTTGTAACATTATTTGTATACAATATAATATAAAGCAAGGTTCAAATTTATACATATATGGTTGACTTGATATTGGAACATGATATGGTTGACTTGATCTTGGAACATAATATGTGTGGTTCACCTATGTGATATAATGATATGTGTGGTTCACATGTGTGCTAACTTATGAATTTCCAATACTTAAAGGAATAATTTACGACTCATCAACTTTTTAACATCATAACCATACCATACACGACCTAAATTACATACACTAACATCATAACACTAAGTCATGCATTCATGTGTAATACACCATATCATACCCTACAATACCCTATGATACTAACAGCATACCATACTAATATACAATAACATACCATAACATAACATACTAACAGCATACCATAATAACATACCATACCATTGAAATATACCATGTCATGGGCCTACAATACTAACATCATACCCTACAATACCCTATAATAACATAACATGTACCATAACATACTAACATCTTACCATACTAACATACCATACCATACCATACCATAATAACATGTACCACACCATACCATGCATATACATGTGTTTCTAGTTCCATCTCATAACTTGTAAAGAGGTCACTAAACCCTAGTGATAGCATGCAAATTGGTGTTCATGAAACCCTAGTTGATTTCCAGTTTGTACATTTCCATGTGTTTCTAGTTCCAACTCATAACTTGTAAAGATGTAATTAAACCCTAGTTCCATGTCATTACTTGTCAACCCTAGTGATAGCATGAAAATTGGTGTTTATGAAACCCTGGCTAGTTTCCAATTTGTACATGTCCACGTGTTTCTAGTTCCATCTCATAACTTGTAAATTGCTCACTAAACCCTAGTTCCATGTCATAACTTATCAACCCTAGTGATAGCATGCAAATTGGTGTTCATGAAACCCTAGTTGGTTTCCAATTTGTACATGTCCATGTGTTTCTAGTTTTGTCTCATAACTTGTAAAGAGCTCACTAAACCATAGTTCCATGTCATAACTTGTCAACCCTAGTGATAGCATGAAAATTGGTGTTCATGAAACCCTAGTTGGTTTCCAATTTGTACATGTCCATGTGTTTCTAGTTCCGTCTCATAACTTGTAAAGAGCTCACTAACCCATAGTTCCATGTCATAACTTGTCAAACCTAGTGATAGCATGCAAATTGGTGTTCATGAAACCCTAGTTGGTTTCCAATTTGTACATGTCCATGTGTTTCTAGTTCCGTCTCATAACTTGTAAAGAGCTTGCTAAACTATAGTTCCATGTCATAAATTGTCAACCCTAGTGATAACATGCAAATTGGTGTTCATGAAACCCTAGTTGGTTTCCAATTTGTACATGTCCGTGTGTTTCTAGTTCTGTCTCATAACTTGTAAAGAGATCACTAAACCATAGTTCCATGTCATAACTTGTCAACCCTAGTGATAGCATGCAAATTGGTGTTCATGAAACCCTGGTTGGTTTCCAATTTGTACATGCCCGTGTGTTTCTAGTTCTGTCTCGTAACTTGTAAAGAGATCACTAAACCATAGTTCCATGTCATAACTTGTCAACCCTAGTGATAGCATGCAAATTGGTGTTCATGAAACCCTAGTTGGTTTCCAATTTGTACATGTCCATGTGTTTCTAGTTCCATCTCATAACTTGTAAAGAGCTCACTAAACCATCAATCTTTCATGCTTTATATGAGGTAGCAAGTATCGTACATGTGAACTATTTTTGTGACCAAGTGTGCAGAACTTGGTGTTTATACCAACTACTAGGTTGGTGAAGTGGTATATAATAGCTCATGGTCGATAATCCTGATATACATACCCACCCTTCCTTTTATATTGTGCTACAAGTGTCAAGTACTCCCCTTTTATAACCATCGAGCCAGTTGGGAATTCAATATTTTCATCATCTATAACAGGTTCAAAAATGGTTTGTTTCCCTCTAAGCAACATGCCAACCAATAGTCAGAACCCCATTCATTATTTTTTGGGGAAACCACTGCATATATCTGACCTGTGAAAGGAAATAGGTTGAGTTAACAATACATTTTTTAAATAAGTTCTTGCACTTCTAATTTCTACATAAATTAAATTCTACATAGGTCGAGTAAACAATACATAAATGAATTTTCTAATTTAGGTACTACTCATGTACCTGCCTATATGAGATTCGATATGTGATCATAGTCTATAGAAATATGTGTCTAATCATCTTCCAAATGGTCTATTTCATTAACCCCATTGAAATTGGTGCCAAGTGTCACTCATCCCATGTATCAACGATATCTGTATACTCACAATCATCCCATTCATCGATGCTACAGGAACTGCAAAAGAAAGCCTTCAATCTTTTCCAAATTTGTAGGGCCAAGTTGTTTGAGCTTCTAATTGAATGAAACTGTTGAGTTCCATGCACTGTGTTCACCCGATGTGTTTGGGATCGATCCACATTTGTCGCCTCCTAGAATATTCTTTGCACCAAGTGTTTCCTTATTGCTTGTTCTCCCATGACAGATGCACACCATTTCACTATAAATGCAACGTCTCAAAGGCAAGCACCTGCAAACTTCATCTCTTCCCTTCGAAGGGTAGTTTTAATGCATGCACCATCACCATCGTGCTCTCCTTTTCCATGACCAGTTTCAAAGTAGTTCCATACATGTGGCACCTTGTATTTTATGTGCAACAAACAAAACCATTCAAATACATGTGCATTCTTGAACTGTCCAGCACAACCATCTTACCAAATGAAATGACATTAAAATGGTATATCCATAGCTATCACATAATCATAGAATAATTAAAATCAATGTTGCATGTAATGGATGTCATGGGTCCGGTCATCACTTATGTAGAAGTGACTTTCTTTCAATATCACACATTTCTCTTCATTGCTATCTGGCCCATGTCGATACGTGATATGCACCATTATGCTCACCTACTCTGAGTGATAGTATTGAATTTGTATTTCATTTTATGGTTGTAGGGTGTAAATTTCCGTAAAGTAAACCATTGATAGTATTGTTCCGAGAGGGAAGGTGTCCCTGCATATTCTGAATTTCTCATCTTGCCATCATGCCATATCGACATGTTGAATGTACTATTGGATCTTCCATGAAACTCTGAAATAAAATCACATACTTGCACCTGGTGTAAAAAAATAAATAATGTTATAAAACCACATAAAATAATGTGTACATGAATATTAATATGCCAATATTCAACAATTTACTTGTGAAGTCACCAATTTAATCTTCCTTCTTTCTTTCCCATCATGTAGCTGATATGTTTCATACTGATAGTTCTACTTCTCGACAATTGCTTTCCCGAATGCTTAATCTTCACTTTCATGGATGCAATCAGACCATAATGATAGCCCACCACAATTGTTGCAATAACCATCTACACATTGTTTTAAGTAATGTGTCTACCCATCTTGCCTTGGACACATTATGCTATGGATGAAATCTCTGGATGACATTGGTGGTACTGTACTTGAGCATTCCTGCACATGGTTAGGATGCAAAAAACGACGTATATGTGTAGATGTATGGTAATATAGGTCAAACTCTATGTGGTATCTACACCAAGAAGTGTTCTGGATGGTATTGATTCTAACATACCAAGGCTTTCATTTTTCAAAATATCTTTGCCTGAGCCTTAGCTCTACGTGGGAAACTTTAAACATCTCAAACAGTTGAGTTTGTGTCATGTCAAGATAATGTTTAACATGAGGTTCATTGTTTCTATAACCCTTACAATGTTTTAACACATCCTTTGTGTTAGAAGAAGGCCTAGTGTTATTATGCCAAAACGTGTGCACTAGGCCCTTCACTGCTTTGACTAACTTCATGTCTTTGCGGGGAAATCTACCGCTAAATGCCCATAATGTTTCCATTTATCCCTCTACATCAAGGTTGTCTCTTCTTACTGAATATTTTTTAAGTGTGTTTGGATGTAAAGGCACAATTTGTTATGTGCATTTAAGTAAACGACGTTGTCTTGTGGATCTACAAACAATTGATTCAGCCAATACACGATGAGCAACATTATAGTCTCGTGGATGATTTTTTTTACCAATCGATGTGAATGCAGTAGCAAGATATTTAACAATGTGATTACTTGATTCGATATTCTTCATTTTTCTTATCCCTAAATTTCTTCTAACAGTTGCCATATTTCTACATTTAAGCAAAGCTAAAAACAATTGGCATTTACCGGATTCGAATTTGTTATCAAAATATTGTTTCATTATTTGAGAACAGTGATGAACAATAGTGCGTTTAGCCACCTTACCTTCCATGGAAGTCAATTCGCTCTTGTCCACTTATATGTGTTTAGGCGTTCTCTTTCGTTTTGATACAAAATTTCTTGTCATTTGAAATGCTGGAGTGCATTTACATCCACTACAGGCTAACAACTTCAATTAGGAGATTGAACCACCGACCATGGTTGTTGTTGAGTCACATTTGCATCAGGAGTAACATAATTATTGAACTATTCACAAGATTGTCTATTTACTAATGGATCAATAATATCAATTTCCGTATAACCAACTTCCTTTAATGTTGCATTATCTTCCTCATCCTCTACGTAAGGTATCTGTTGAGGGGGAATGGGAACTATTTTCTCATGTAATGAATGCCGACGATTTCTTGAATCTTTCCTCTTTTTTTCTTTTTTATTTTCAGCTACTTCTGGTGTAAGCACCTTCCTCGCTGACTTTCGACCGCTATTATGTACATTCCCCATTGAAATCCACCCAAACTTGTACAAAACTATGTAACTATGTAAGTAATGATTAAATTGCACATTGAACAGTTCTCTGTGCATGGGTTCAGAAGAATTATGTATTTTGCTACAGTAAACCTGGCCCACAGCACGCAACCCAACATTTTTTATATAACACATATCGCATATGTGATATAACGCACCTCTATTTTATTGCATATGCGATATGGATACAATGATTTTTAATTAACGGGTAGTTTTTTTACATGATCTCCAAAACAAATATGCGATTTAGTGCATATGAAATATATCGCATATGTGATATATCGCATATGCGATTTAGTTCTCACTAAATATGCAACTTGACTGATCTATGCATATCAAATATTAAAATATTAAATATCAAATGCATATCAAACTTGGACTAAACTATGTTAAACTTCTATAACCTTACAATGGACCCCATACCAATGGTTAAGACCTCCAAACCTATCCTTGGACCATGGTAGTGTCTATGATGATGATGATCATGAATAGTATGACTATGATGACGATGATTATGAGGATGATGATGACTATGATGGTGATTATAATGATGATGATGATCATGAGGATGATGACTATGATGATTAGGATGAGGATGATGAGGAGGAGGAGGAGGATTATGACTATGATGATGATGATGAGGATGAGGGTGATGATGATCATGGTAATGATAAGGATGATGATGATGATGATGATCACAATGACGATGATGATGATGATGATGATGATCACGATGACAATGATGATGAACAATGATGGTGATGATGATGATGACAACGACGACGATGACGATGACGATGAACAATGATGGTGATGATGAGGAGGAGGAGGATGACTATGATGATGATGAGGAGGATGAGGGTGATGATGATGATGATGATGATGAGGATGAGGATGATGATGATGATGGCGATGACGATGATGATGAACAATGATGGTGACGATGATGATGATGGTGATGATGATGATGATGATGATGATGAGGATGAGGATGAGGACGATGAGGACAATGATGACGAACAATGATGGTTGATGATGATGATGATGAATAGGATGATGATGATGAGGATGATGATGGTGACGATGATCATGATCATGATCATGAGGATGGTGATGATGATGATGATGATGACGATGAGGATGATGATGGTGATGATGATGATGATGATGATGATGAGGATGATGATGGTGATGATCATATCATGATCATGAGGATGATGATGATGATAACGATGATGATGGTGATGACGATGATGATGAACAATGATGGCGATGATGAGGAGGAGGAGGAGGATGAACATGGTGATGTTGATGAGGATGAGGGTGATGATGACGATGATAATGATGAGGATGATGATGATGATGATGATGATGATGACGATGATGATGATGATGAACAATGATGGTGATGATGATGAGAGGAGGATGATGACTATGATGATGATGATAAATAATGATGGTGATGATGAGGAGGAGGAGGAGGATGACCATGATGATGATGACAAGGATGTGGGTGATGATGATGATGATGACGACGACGATGATGATGAAAAATGATGGTGATGATGAGGATGAGGACGATGATGACGATGATGATGATGATGATAATGATGATGAGGATGATGATGATGATGATTATTATTATTATTATGACGATGATGATGAACAATGATGGTGATGATGAGGAGGAGGAGGATGATGATGAGGATGAGGTTGGTGATGATGATGATGATGACCATGATGACGATGATGAGGATGAGGCTGGTGATGATGATGATGATGATGATGATGACGATGATGATGATGATGATGATGATGACGATGATGATGATGATGAACAATGATGGTGATGATGAGGAGGAGGAGGATGATGATGAGGATGAGGTTGTTGATGATGATGATGATGACCATGATGACGATGATGAGGATGAGGCTGGTGATGATGATGATGATGATGATGATGACGATGATGATGATGATGATGATGATGATGACGATGATGATGATGATGAACAATGATGGTGATGAGGAGGAGGAGGAGGATGATGACTATGATGATGATGATGATGATGATGATGATGATGACCATGATGATGATGACCATGATGATGGTGATGATGAGGAGGAGGAGGAGGAGGAGGATGGTGATGATGAGGATGATGATGACAATGACGATGATGATGAACAATGATGGTGATGAGGAGGAGGAGGAGGATGATGACTATGATGATGAGGATGAGGATCAGGGTGATGATGAGGATGATGAGGATGATGAGGATGATGATGATGATGATGATGATAATGACGATGACGATGATGATGAGCAATGATCATGATGATGATGACGATGAGGGTGACAATGAGGGTGATGATGATGATGATGATGGTCGGGATGATGATGATGATGATGACGATGATGATGATGACGACAATGATGATGATGAAAAATGATGGTGATGATGATGAGGATGATGATGAGGAACAATGATGATGATGATGATACATTTAGTTGAAACTTTGCTTTGATTTTATTTTGAATCATTTGCAATGGAATGGTGATGATGAATAATGATGATGAGGAGGAGAAGGACAATGACAATGATTATGATGAGGATGATGACTATGATGATGATGAGAATGATGATGATGACGATGATGATCGCGATGACGATGATGATGAACAATGATGGTGATGATGATGATGATGATGATGATGACAATGATGATGACGATGATGATGATCAGGATGATGATGATGATGATGATGATGATCACGATGACTATGCTATGATGATGATGATGATGATAGTATGATATTTTGCTCGCTTACTATAAATACTAATTACTAAATCTTGAAAACTATCGAAATCTTTAATACACATATAAACACTCATTACACTGATGGCCACACACTTGTTTGAAGATTCTTGCGACCAGATGATCTGTTCTATTCTATGGACTATACATTTGTAGACATCAATGAACAACCGTCCACCCCTCATATCTCTTTCGTCCCCCCTCATATATCTCCCACAACCATCCCTCCCTTCCCCTTATATTTCTCCTTGCTTCATCCCCCCATATATGTCCCCTACCCATCCCTCCCTCCCATGGTTCCCTCTACACCTTCTTCTCCCTCCTTTGACCCCCCCCTCTTAACCAATGTAATGTTGGGCCATGAGCCACCCATAGACCGTCAGGATGGAATATTGGGAGTCTAAATGGTATTATAATGGGATAAGGATTCCAGTACTCTTTTTTACTCTCGTACCAAATTAGTTTTAAAAAAATGCATATGCATTATAGCTTATTCGTATTGCATATGCGATATAGGGCATATGTGATATTAAGAAGCTATAATGCATATGCATTTTTTTAAATTAAAAAAACCGGCGGGAATAAGGTTTGGCATTATGTTCGAAAATAGCTTCGGACTATCAAACCTATTGTCTAGGACAAATAAACTAGGGATATTCCTTGTCTTTTAGAACTCTATCAATATGCTCAGTTTCGATGGCTTGTTTTGCTACGATAGACACACTATTTTTTATGAAAATTTATAATATTGTAGAGTACGATCTTACGATTCTCAATATGTAATTTTTTTCCTTCAAAACTATGTTTTATTTGTTTATTATTATTTTTCTAAATGACACATGTCATTTTTTGAAAATAGATACATCGATTGTTTTTATATAACTTTTGATTTCCATCACCATTTCCCAAGAAAACTATATGGTGCACTAGACGAGAGAAAGCTCTACAATCTTATATATAGAAATCAAGGATTTCATTAATTTTTTCCCTGAAAGTGTTGCACCCACACCTAATGTTTTCATTTCAAGATTTTCTGACTTTAATAATTAATAATAATAAAATAATTCATGAAAAATTATGAATAAATAGTAGGCCCATAGGTCCTTTATATGTTTGCAATATTTTATCCCAAATTGACATCATTTACCTCATATATTGCTACACCCACACAAACATATATGTTAAGATGTGCTGAAAATTTGAAAACCCAATTTGATGGAAACTAATTTTATAATCATTTACACACATTTTGTCTGCATAAATGCTATATATTATGAAAGCTGATTCAATTACCTATCTTTTGTCTTTTTACTTCATCTTCAAATATGTTAGGGAGGTACCCCTGATTGTCACCTAAAGTCAGAGTTTCCAGGTTTTTCTAGTATTATGTGGCATCTAAAGTGTCTTTAAAGGAGTCCTTGATTTTGCATCAGCCCGCATGTATATATATAATAAAATTTTACCTAAATATCACATCTATTTCAAGAAATATCATCAAAGCATCCATTTAATACAATATGGATTATATTAATCCATAATGACCCTACAAAAGGTTATTATGAAATACATTCATGCTATTATATGTGTGATATGTGATCACATCAAGAGATTGATCATCTTTTGATTAATATTTCTCATCGTGCAACGACATTATTGTAATTTTACAGGGGTAAGTATAATCGACATATCAATTATCTTGCATTTTTTCAAATATTTTATCATGCAAGCATGCGATTAAACTTCCAAGTACACACAAAAAAATTATCCTTGAAATTCAATGATAATCTATTTATGAAATTAAGTGTATGCCTTACACTATGAAAATCCAAATAATCTTTCCATGTCTATCATGATATTAATAAGTACATCTGTTGTTCACTCACCATCTCTTTTCTCTATCTTGTATATATTTAATCATAATGTAATTTTATGAGGTCTCTTCGCATGTTTGGATTAAATCATTTAAAATACTATATACCTAGGAGTTTGGATAACAGGTCAATTTAATCTTCATTAACTTCAAGGTTTTAATCCCTAGGATTGTAATTCAGAATTGTCTTGATGATAACAAGTCCTCGAATTCATGTTTAGAGTGTTGGGGAACAAGGATGGCAGAAATCAAGAACTGGAAACATAATGTTTAACATAATCAACATTATAAATAAAGAGTTATTTCCAAATGATTTCAATAAAACTAATTCACACATATCCACTTCCAACTAACTACATATTTACCACCTCACATCACTATCATAATATTTCTTATAAATTTTTGACACACTTATGTTTATCTTTATTTAAACCATCTATAAATATTTCACATCACTTTAAATTTTTTTTACAAATGGATGGGTATTATATCCATGAATTATCCATTCATAGAACTAAAAATTTCATATGTATATCCTTGAAATTTCTTACTATCCATTTCAAATCATGCTACATACTAATCATATTCAATCAACAAAGTAACATGACACAAACATTTTATATTATCAATTTCTTTCTCTTTTTACTCTATCTTCCAACCTATGACAAAATAATTTATTAATCAACAACCTAAAGAAAAATTACTTGAGTACTTATTATGCTATTTTTTTTAATAACATTTTAATTATTTTACAAGGTATAAAACCTTATCCTAATTTACATTTTTAAATAATTACCTTTATATTACCTATAATAGCATGACTCTACTTAAACATTTTTAAACTCAGTAGGAAAAACCTAGAGAAGGTCTCTTGAAGATACCAATGGGTGATGAAAAACTAAAAATAAGCATAAATGGTTAAAAGCGAAGTATTCAACACAAACGCCAAAAATTGTAGGTGAAATTTGAAGTTGCAGAGAGTAATTTCAAATTTTGTCCAAATTAAAAAGTTAAAGTGGAATCTTACAGTGTTAGTGTTTGTCTTTATTGGCTAACCACTCTAAAATATTTTCTTAAGTACATTTAACTAAACGATTTTGAACTCCATTTCAGCATTAGAAAACTAGATGGAAATCCCTCGAGAGATCCATTACAAGTTATGTTGGAATCTCTATGTTTAAGTGACTTTCATTTAGGTGATTGTATCAATTTCTTAGAAATTATTTCCCTAAAATTCATTGAAAATACTAAATTATATATTCATCTCTCATAAGAAGTACATTTGAGAGTTGTTGAACAAGTTTGGAATGGTAAAGAATAGCCTTCTCTCTATTCCAATAGTATAGAATTTGAAGCTTACATTATAACAAGGAAATGAATTTGTGGATGCAGCCATGTACATATATCTTGTGGGGACTCCCATCTACCTTACCATCAGTAGAGAATATATTTCATTTTCTTTTGTGATAATTTCGATATTTATGCCAAAAACTATGAAGGAAATTGGTCTAGTGCAAAAGGAGTTATAAGATACTTGAAGCAAACTCAATACTTTGGACTCATGTATTTTAAGGTAAATAGATTCAAACTGATTGGATACTCTAATTTAAGATTTGATAGAGATAAAGAGAATAGAGCATCTGCTTCAATCTATATCATGATTATTGGATCATCATATTCCTCTTGGTGAACAAATGGTTTGTTCGAACAGATTCCACAACAGAGACTGAATATGTGGTTATTACAAAAGTAAGGAAGGAAACTATATGGCTCAAGAAGGTACTATAATATTTGCAGGAGAACAGGTGAGTTCTACTCCTTTATTGGTTAACAATAGTTTTACAATCAAGTTGGCCAAGAATCATGTATTTCATTATCAAATGAAGCACATCAAAACAAAGTACCATCTGATTCAATATGATGTAGAGGCCAATGCCATTATTTTGAGACATGGTTCCACAAGTGAGAAAATTGCAGGCATCTTCACCAAAGCACTTGAAAAATAAAATATTGAAAACTTTAGAAAGATGCT
The DNA here is from genome assembly GCA_001517045.1 of Pseudotsuga menziesii. Taxonomy (NCBI): domain Eukaryota; kingdom Viridiplantae; phylum Streptophyta; class Pinopsida; order Pinales; family Pinaceae; genus Pseudotsuga; species Pseudotsuga menziesii. The sequence goes on along the minus strand of LPNX011048034.1, from coordinate 132,470 downwards.
TGGACTCGCAAACAACCCCCTAAGATTAAGGGGGGACTATTGGAAACCCGATCCATATGGATTATGGTTCCTTTTGTAAATAATGTAAGTATCGAATTTTAGTTTCAGTTACTAAGATGAACAATCACATACCTTTGGAAATTGAAAGCCAAAGGTCATTTCTCCAACTTGCTAATAAGCATTTTTCTTATTAAAATTATTAGGATGTATTTCTTTTTATAAAAACTTTTCTAATGATAAAATGATAAGTAATACTAAATAATATTAATACTTTCAAATTACAAAAATTCCACCTAAAATCAGTATCACAACGCCAATGATACAATGAGATAAATAATACGAAATGATATTAATATTTTCAAATTACAAAAATTCCACATAAAATCAATATCACAAGGACAATGATACAATGGTATTGCCTAAATGAAAAAAAATAAAAATAACACATATTACAACAAACAAATGTCAATTACAATCCTTTTTTCTTTTTATAAAAACTTCTTTAATAATAAAATAATATTAATATATAAAATATAATAAAACAATAATAATATATAATAAAATGATATTAATATTTTTACATAGTCAAATATATAAAATTATAAATTATTCTAAAATAAATATCACAATGAAAATGAGATTACAGCAAACAAATATCAATTAGTATTATATTAATCCAAAAATAACATAAACATTCATTCATAATATAATATAAAAACAAACAAATATCAATTACTATTTTATTAACCCAAAAATAACGTGAATATGTATTCATAATAGGCTACCTTAAATTTAAATCTATCAAATATTAAATATTTTTAAGCTTGAGAGCATTAAATGATTCTTTATTCAATCTTCTTACTATGCAATTTTCATTTCAAATTATTGCATCGAGAGAAGTGAGGTGCTCTCCAACGTAGTATAAATATTAAAAATAAAAAATGGCAAATATAAATTACATGTCAACTTAAATAAAATATATAAAAAAGTAAACCAACATAGATTCATTTTAAACCCAAATGTATAAGTATCCAGAGATATTCAAATGGTAAAAAAATATATACCTCTAAAAATTGGGTGCTTGATAGATTCGGGTTTAAAATGGATCTATGTTAATAAATGTATTAAAGTAAAACTAAGTGAACTCAAACTTATTGCCAATTTCTACAGCATGAACATTTGTATGTAAATAATTGAGAGTGTCTAAATCCTCTTAAAAACTTATTATATATATATATTGACTAGGGGAATCGGGGTCCACCCCAAGACATGGGACACGGTTAAACCCGGTGGTATTGATCTCATGACCTCTTATTTACAAACAACTTCATTACAACTGAACCGCCAATAAGCCACACAAGAGCAGGCTAAAAACTTATTATTTATTAATAATGATGTTTAAATATTTTAAAAACTTTTTATCTATTGATGATAGAAACACCAATAGATCTTCATAAGCTTATCCTCATCCGAGTGCTATAAAAACCATTTTCCAAACAGATTATAAAGCACTATGTTCTAGAACGAAAGTATCTAGGTTGAAGTTTGCATCATTAATCAAAATATATACACATCGAAAAGGAGTTTTTTGTAACTTGGAAATCATATTGTCTAACAAAGATCCAATCACCGAAACCATATTGAACTAAGAATCATATGAAACCTATGGTAGGAGGGTGATATATAAGAAAACGTACCTTTAGTTTCTTGGCATTACTCTGCTCTGCAGCTGTATGTCTCCATGCAGGCTATGGGATATCAGATAATGAAATCTTCACCGACAGTTATTCCCACTTGAGCACATCGCTAAAATGAAGTATATTGTGCTCCGAAATTATTAAATAGTACATGAATGCATTCGTTGTAGACGGCCCTTACAGTACTAAGAATGAATCGTAATGTCGAGTAATGTTACGTCTTTCATTGGTCTAAATCCTTTTGATCTGTTTGCATTACATGGTATACAGATAGAGTTGTACATAAGTGGATTTTTCAAAGAAATGATTGGCCACTGTAATAATAATATTACACAAGAAAAAGATCTACTTATAAATTATGTAGAGACTCCATGAATTTAATATATTTATGAGTGAAGTAGGGCCTGACAAAGATTATTAAAGGGCGTAGTCAGGGATCAAATTTGAAGGGCAGGGTCCCATTTCACTTTGAAGGGCTGTGAGAAATTGAACCCTTTAATGTTGACATGTAAAAATAATTTATTCTTTTCATTTGAAAATGTAAGTGGACAACAAAATTTCATTATTTATTAAAAGTTGTGTATAGAAAAAAAATGACAATTTAAGAAGAAATCGCAAGTGATTCAACATTTACATGGAATTAGTGAGGTAAACCATGTACATGATGATTTATCACGTCCAAATTCTTTTTATGGGGGATTACTCAAGAGTTAGAATAGAGGAGGAGAGACTAGAATAAAGGTTGAGAATGAAGAACATGTAGCGGTGATGGAAGATGAGATTGGGACAAAGCTCATTTAGAAAGAGATTGGTGCACTTTTTTTGTTAATGTGAACATAGTGATAACCATTAGGAGTATTGGTTTCTTGTATTGCATTGTTCTTTGGCCCATTTATTTTGTGATGAGAAATGTGTGTTTCCTATCATGCGAAAGTGATTAGAGTAGTTGAGAACTACTCACTACCTTATCTGAATGAATAATATGAAATTAGGGATGAAAGTAGAATCATGGGGTACTAAAGCTTATTTGTGTCTAGAATTGTTTTGAGAAGAACCAT
>LPNX011048034.1:117034-129423 GCA_001517045.1 Pseudotsuga menziesii | reverse complement strand
TGTTTTCAAAACTTAGTGCATATAATTATTATTCAAACACATTGAAAAAGTATCCTTCAAACTTTAATGTGGATCTTACTAGTATCTAAATCTCACACAAGAAGAAATTTGAGAGGGCTTCCACAATTATCTTTTCAAAATTCCATCTTATATTTATGTGAAAAGGTTAGACAAAAAACAAGGACTATTATATATTGTAATCTCTTTGTGAACCTTACATGATTAAAAAATGGCATTTTGACAAAAAAAAACATATTTACAATCTCTTCTCTTAAATTCTAAGTTGATAGGTTTAAGGAGTGTTATCCAAGGTAATTGTAGACTCCATTTGATATGTCAACATTACAAACCTTTGTCAAGATTCATCATCAATACAATGACTCGAGTTGAATAACTGATAAATATTTATTAATATATCTTTAACAACACATTTCAAGAGAAAACTAGGAAATTGATAATGTTGACTATATAACTAAGACCAAATCCAAACCCTAAAAATGTTAAGCTAGATAATAAGGAATTCTAAGGTGTGATCACAACAAACACGGTGAATTGCTACAATGATTCTAAACTTAGAATAGAATAAAAAACTAAATTAAATTTATTAATATTAAATATTTTTCTTAATGAATAAATTGTCTTAACCTATTTTTTATAAACTATAATACTATATGTAATGTCTAACTCTAACCTAGAAATACTACAATTTTTTATATAAAAGAATAATTTAGATAATGTTTTAATAATTAGTGAGTTATTGGCCGTAACCTAGGAAATATTTAATGTAAAAAAACAACAGAAATCAACATATCTCATTTGCTCTAGTATAACCTAAAAGGCATAAATCTAATAAAAATTAAAACTTTAAGATTAAGATCTACAACTTAATATTGTATTTGCTTTTTATAATAAAATTTAACTTGGATTTCATTAAAGAACACTACAATAATTGAAGAGGAGCATCTTTTTTAAGAATCTAAATGAGGTCAATTATGGTAAAAAGATGTTTTTTTAGCAATTCATCTCTTTGATTAATTTCACATTCCAAGTTAAACTTTTTTTTAATTTTTTTTTCCTATTATGATTTATAGTTAATGGTCAATGTCGAATGTACACAAACTTATTGGAAATTGGAAATGAAAAGAAAATCATTTCTAAGCCATAAGTGAGTACCCCAAATGAATAGCAATTAAGACTAGTCACAATAGTAAGAGGGAGATATACCCCTCCAGGTAAAATGAACCATGAAAAACATGTTATCTTACCTATGTAATAGAAAAATCTCATCTCCCTATATATTGCTTTTTGTGCCTGTAGTTCCTATAATGTAATGAAATTGAGTTGGAATGCTGGTAGTGTCTGTAATGGTTCAGTTTATCTATTCATGAACTATTCATGAACAAATCTATCTATCCATGCTATAAGAAAGAGTAAGAGTAGGTGAGTAGGTAGACTGTAGTAAGGGAAGGAGCACAAAGAAAGAACCAAAGTCAATACAAATTGAAATGGTTTACATCCAATGAATACATTACAGGTTCTTGTCCATGTGGCCTCCCTAATGTAGGATTTATCCTCATACAAGTAAATACCTTCTATACCCTTAATTATATAAATATCCTAGAAATTGGAAATAAAACAGAAAAATCATTTCCAAGTCTCTCCAATATGGACATCTTATCCTAGCTAATTTTCGGAAACACTTCAAATTATCCAACAAATATCAAGTATTTTAAACTTTTAATTTTAATTTTGTTTTGTTCTATTATGGTTTATGGTTTTCAGATGCGCACAAAATAATTGTAAATCAGAAATAAAAAGAAAAGAACTGCCACCATCTAAATGTTTTAGGAGCAACAACTATTTATTAAAACTCTTGGAGCCCACAAGAGATGACTATAATACACACTTGATTATTGTGTGGAAACCTATATTTCACATCTCTATGGCTCTCAAACGATTCACATTGGCAACCGTTGGGGATTCTTCTTCCATTGATGTCATGGAGCAAGATGTCATACAAATATGGAGACACGCGCACAGATACAACATTATCATTGTTTTAGCTAATGCAAGTCCATACATATATAAAGAAGTGTCCACTCTCCTAGTCCCTGGAGCATATAGTTTATTGAACATAGATAAGGGACAACTCTATCGGGTCGGGGAAAAAGTCGGTCGTTAGGTTGCTGATAAAATAAGGCATTGGAATTTGGAAGGGCTTCTGAATGGAGGAGTGATTGCACTTGATGGCGGCTCTATTGGTCAAGTGCGATTGGGACTACCTAAAAGAAAAACCCCACAATGTAACACCTAATGCTTTTAGGTAGCAACTGTTTTTATCAACCCTAAATTAAGCAGGTATGAATCATGTCCTCCCCAAATGCTCAATTCAAAGTGATCAAACAAAAGCCTCAATTTTAGGTCAATTATGGATAGTCCCTCCAATGTATATCGAGTTTATCACCCAATTCGAAGTGATAAAAAAAAAGCCCCAATTTTAGGTAGATTCAAGGATAGTCCCTCCAATCTATATCGATTTTATCAGCCCTATCGAAAATGTTAAGTGTTTATTAGTCCACTACAAGGAAGAACTTAAAATTCTCCAACAAATATCACTACAAGTTGGGTGTCTAGTGTCTACCAAAGTCAACAAGGAAGGCGAATCATAAACACACATTTGGGAGGTTTGCGACAATGAGGCTGTTAAAACCATGTTCTTTGCTAGTTCACTGCACTTTGAGTCCCTCATTCATGAACGTCCGTCGAGGATTCCCTTGTTTAGATATATTGGTAGACAAATTTTTATTCTTGTTTCCATTATTAGAAGGCTGACAAGAAAATAGAGGGGTCGGAGTCTACAACATTTACAGTTTCGGTTGTTAAATATTTTATCCTTTAAACCTTTGGATTTCATTAAGGAAATTGGAATAATTCAAACATTTGTATTCAATTATTTTTCTTTCTTTAAAGCTAATGTTTACAATTCATGGCAAATAAAGAGCGTTGACATATTTGGAACTCAAATACCAATCTTTTTCTGCTTGCTCCTCTTCCCAAATGAAGTTGTGGTCCTAGCCTATGAAAAGTATACATTATTTTGATTCTGATTTCACTTATATACTGGGTTTTCTAAGGTTAGATCTATTGAGTATTCGATACTTAGTCTGGTGGATGTGCGGTCGCACAATACATTACAAATTTCAAACAACTTTTTGGATGGAGAAGTTTTAAACCCTTATATTTAGAACACGAGAAGGAACTCCAACAAGCAACACATTTAACATTTCTCCATATATAATATGTAACATAAGTACAAAATGTTGTACATACCTGTAAATTCACGACAACCAAGTCGACATCTAAGCTTTGCAAAATCTTCCGGAGGAAATAGAAATTAGGGAGACACTGAAACATGAAATTGGAGAGTTGAAAGTATAAGTCCCGAACTCTGACTGTTCTATACTTGTAAGCCCAGGATAATGTTTTTTTCTCCCAGAGACTTCTCCAATCTATTTAAGTTCAGGAAGCTCAATCTAGCCTACCCAACATTCTACCTTTGCTTCTTTTGCTCCTACATGTGACATAGGTGGAACCTTGGAGTTGCGCACCACAAAAGAAATGAGGAATTAGAATGCATAGTCGTTTCCTTCTACAAAAGACAATTGAAAGCAACACCATCTCAATTCCCCAATATTTCAACTCTCCTGAGTTGGTTTACCTTGCTCAAGTTAGGTGAATGCATGTTTATGTATTTCACATGATTACAAAAAAATCATTTTATAATTGCTACTACATAGCATAGATATATCTGTATAGGTGAGGGAAAATTGGGTATAGTTTTTGTGAGGTGTCCAGAGACTTTCAAAGATAATTTTTTGTTTCGAGGGCGCTCAAGGTGCAGATCAGAGAGACCATGAGAGGAAGAGGAAGAAGAAGAAGAGGACTCAAGTCAAAAGGTGAGGCGAGTGAGGAGGGGAGACATAATAGCGATATTTGCAGGAACATCCCATTGGTGGTATAATGATGGGAATGAGCCTCTCCAAATCGTATCCATTGCCGACACCCTCATAATCAACTCGGGCGGAGGAGTTACTGTGTAAGCATCCTGAAAAAATAAGTAATGATAATCTCAAGTTGGGTATATGATGAATTCTTTCGTTTCTTTTAGAGCTTACTATATGCATATTATAGAAACCTTCTCTCTGGTTGGCACTCCATTCCAATTTCCATTGTCTTTGCTACCTAACCCTCTTCCTCTGATGAGACAGGAAGACTAAGAAGCCTAGTGGACCGTGCGAGACTAGGAATGTTGATTCAAATGATTTTGACCCTAGTAAATGAATGGAAATTGGAATAAATCATGGAATATTGGACTAACTAGTATAGGATATTATTCATGAAAACAAAAGGCGATGTGTTGCTAGCTTGCTACCAAAGATTTGTCATCCTAGTCCTGTGGTGGTGATAGAAATGTCTGGAACTAGGTGAAACCCTAGTCTGTCAACTTAGAGACCCATTGGACCAAGTTAGGTTCGAATTCGACAAAGACTGCTCGATGCATTGTAAATTACAACTTGTAAGTTGTAACCCAAAAAACACCATTATTGTTTTCCTTATGGATCCTTCACAATGGAGGGATGTCAAATCAATTCACCATCCATAAATATGACTCATATGAGCATTTAATTTCACATCATATACTCAAATACTCAAGTGACTTGTAAGTTGTGAGATCAGGTGACTCGGTGAACAAGAATATGCCAGATGGAAAACCAAGTTGGCAGGGTGGAATTTTCTCAGACCAAGATTTAATATTAAATGAAGTTGGCGAATCGGTATGCAAGCAAATGCCATTAAATGCTTTAAAAGTGAACATCAAATTCTGAGTCACAGTCCCAACTCATCGAGTTGAACTTGGCACTGGCAGCACAGTGGCCCACTGTGGTCTGTGCCCATTGGGACCCAGATCCTCATCCATGATCCGATTATTTGAGGGCACTTGGGCAGACTCTAAGTCTGGACAAAATCTAAGTCCGGACTCTTCCACAATTCACTGAATCATTAATAACCTGGAAGGGAAAATTTTGTAGTTGCCCTTCTGTTGCAAATTTACCGAGGCTTACTCAATTTCATTATTGATGGGCTAGAAATTAAACCAATTTTTTTTTGCATGGTAAATTTTTTTTGGACCTTCTATGAAGGGTAAAATGGCCTTTGAAGGGCTCTGAAGGCTTCAAAATTGAAGCCTGGGCGTAGTCATGGTAGAATAGCACCAAGAGTCGTGTTCGTACTTGTTATTGGCAATCACATCAATGTAGTCTTGCACAAATAGTGTTACTTTTGGCATATCAATTACCTTTTCCTGGTAAAGGTATTTCACCATCATTTCTAATACACTGAAAGGGAGCATAGTTTGGATCTGAGGTAAAATAAAATTGGCTCTCCACCAAGTCTATCTGGAAAACAAACTATACCTATATGTTGAATATATACTCTTGTAGGGTCTGTTATGAACTAGAGGAAGATCTCCTTCTCGATACACAAATATTTTGAAACATTTCTCCATTTCAGCATAGCTCTACATTGAATAAACAAGAGGAACATCCAGCGATCTCTTTAAATAAATTTCTAGCAAGTCTAATTAAAAATTGGCTGCATAGATCTATTTTCCGACCTCATTTGCATCATTGTTTTAGGTTGAACCTAAATTTGTGGAATGAATGCAAAAATATATAAATATTTATTAGCGATCATGTTTATACTTAGGAAAGGAATTTCTATTTCGATAAATACTCAGCAGTTTTCCTTATAGAAGTACATGATGTTATTAGACTTCAATCTAACTTTCTTTCAATTGTTTTCAAGGAAGCAAGAGCGTGTAATCATTCTGGCAATATGTTGAGGCCAAAGAAGGAAATAAAGAAACACATGACAGTATTGTAAGCATGAGGAATAACCCGTTGATGGGAATAATGATTGAGTAAACAAAATTAATGTTATTGTCTTGTGCGATAGTGTGAAGAACAAGTAACCCATATAGACCATATTTTTTAGTTTCACTACAAGACGCCATCCATAAACAAACTTGCAATGCATACTATGTTTTTTTTCAATCCATGAAGATATCAGAATGATTAGCAATGGGTAAACAACCTACTCTATACCTGAATATGGAACTGCATCTCGATCTTCCTGGCTTTTCAATCTTGATCTTGAGATGGATTATCTCCCACCATCTTTGCTTCTTCAGCTAAGTTGTGAACGTTGATCTGATAGAAGGGAAAGGAGCAATGTTCAAGCCCAATTTAGCACCAAATTATTTATATGAGGATGAATCTTAATCACTGGGTATGAATCATAACCGCTATTACAAAAAATCGGGTAGTGTATGTATACCTCAATTAAATCATTGTGCAAAGGGGTTCTTTGTCCCACAAACAAGGAGTTCTCGTACACCAATTTGGTATCTGGCTAGAGGGTGACCTTAAAAATAAATTATTATTATTATTATTCCCCAAAAGAACCTACTAGACAAAATTAGGAACCAATAAAAAATTGAGATTCAAATTCACAATTTGCTTAAAAAAATGTAATTCCTATAAATCAGGGCGAATGAAAGCCTGAGTTCAAATTTCTTGGACTAAAATCAAAATTCACTCAGCCCCCTTTATATATACACGTGGGCTGATCGTCTACACATAATTTATTTTTAAATAAACATGGGGCACATGAAAATATTAATAATAAAGCACTACTATATAAAAAAGTTTGGGAGTTGTCTAATTAGGGACCATTTTGACTTTCCAGTTGATTTTCAGCTGAAATTCGGTGAATTTAACTCACAAAATCTTGTAATTTTTGTTATTTGTTGGGCTATTTTAAGTGCAGAAATGAAATCACAAGACAAGAAAACCCCCAAACACCCACACTCTGTAAGATCTAGCAATGTTTTTGTACATTTTGAAAATTCAGTGAAGATTCATAACCACATACAAGTAAAAACCGGGCGAAAATAGGGGGAAAATAATCCCCTAGTTAGACAACTAGGGGACTATTTTCCTTGCTAGGCTTGCAGCCTCTAACTGAACTCAACACGCAATAGCTTCGAAGTGTCTTATCTTGGCATGCAACTCCAAGTTCCAACTAATCCAAAACTTGGGCACCAACAAGTGTGTAAGAGTTGTTATACCCGTGTTAGAAAACCTCATTATGCCCACTTGGACCTTTGTTTATTATATATTAGCCCTCCTCTTGTCTAGATCGAGTCGAATAAATTATGATGACATCCTTTGAAGAAGCCAAACCACCTCAAAGAAGGGGGTGTTGAGGGAAAAAGAATAATGTTGGGGTTATATGTGGTATGACAACCTCCTCTCATGCTCCATCAAAGTTGTAGCTATTCATCACATTTATCATTATTTTATGTTGTATGAGGTTTTGTCCCCAACTTGTGGGATTATTCAAGATATTTTAGCTTGTAAAGAAGGTTAAGTTGTCCTAAAAAGAATGTAATAAGGAAACTCCTCCTCATTTTGTAATCAATATGATGGGATCAATTGAATCACTATTTCCTTTTTCTTTTACTTTAGTTGGGTTAATGTGATGTGCACCTCCTCTTAGTAATTTTTTGTTTCAGAGAATAGAATGAAGTGTTTGCGTGTTTTTTTATGGTTGATTTTCAAGGATTTCTCTAGTGGAAATATTCTTGGGAGAATTCACTCTCTATTCTCCTTGTCTCTTTTTATGGTTGATTTTCAAGGATTTCTCTAGTGGAAATATTCTTGGGAGAATTTACTCTCTATTCTCCTTGTCTCTGCAATTGTGGTAAACTCTCTTGTGTTTCATTATCTTTCCATTTCCATGCCATTGACCAAGGTAAGGTTAAATGCTAGAGTTTTTATGCACAATAACTTGTCTTATTAATTGAAATTATTTCCCCATATTTCCATGGAGATTATCCTACAGTAAAATACCTTTTACTTTTCATGTTGTTCTAACTAAGATATTAGTCAAGATAACCTAGTTTTTGGGTTTCTTAGTTTTGTCCTAGTTTACAGAGTACAATTGGAGGCGTTGATCAAGAACCTTTATAGCCTTAAAAGAGGAACATTTAGGGTTTCTTTCATCTTTAATCTATCATATTTTTATTAAATTCATGTACATTTGCACACAAAAAAATTATAAAAAATTGAAATTTGGAAAAAACCTAAAAATAGTATATTTCCTAAAAGTCCAAAAAATATTTATTTATGTGCCCTAGTAAGTTAGATTATGATTTTTCTTGTTAATTTACTATTGGTATATAAAATTTTGTTCTGTATTTAGTTAGATTGTGATTTTTCTTGTTAATTTACACTTGATATGTGAAATAATGTTGAAATTTGCATCAAAAGCGGAAAATTTGGTAAAAAGTTTTTTTTATAAAATTATAAGTCACATGGGGGATTTGAGCTATCTTATTTTGTTGATTTGATTTGAATGTGATAATGTTAATTTACTATAGCTTTATGGTGCACATTTAAGGCCCTAAAAATTCTCTATAGAGGGGATCTCTAGTCCCAACAAGTGTGCTCTCATCTCCTCTCTGTCATGAGCTTTGGTTCATTATTTTTCGACGGTTGGTTTGAGAGGTATATATATTTTTTGTGTCATTGTTTTACCTACAATTTTTTATGTATAAATATCATGCATATTGTTTCTCTTAACTCCCTTATTCATCTGGTTATTTTTTCATATCTTTTGGTGAATCCATTTATGCATTGGTTTATTATCTTTCAATGAGATTTTGTGGGGATAGTCTTTCTTTCTTAATGTGATTTTGTAGGGTTATTCCTACCATATTTTGGGATCCTCCCATGCTATATAATATAATTTTATAAATAATAATGGGGCCACATCAAGGTGACATTAAGTGCACTTCATTTAATTGTTATGATCATTAGCATTGTGTCCACTCATTTCAACTAGGTCCACTTACGACATTTAGGTCAACAAAAGTAATTTGGGTCCACATTTCATGTGACAATGACTGAGTGATAGTTTATGAGGTAACATTTTTTAGCTCCATTTGCAGGGACAAACAAAATTGATTTTCAAAGTGGTTCGAGGTAAAAATGCCACTTTTTAATTAAAAGTCACTTTGCAATGTTTACACCTTTTGCATAAAACAAAAGAAAAGTGACTTTTTTCTTAAAGCTTATATTATCAAATATGACACTTTTCATATGATTTGCGTCCTTTTTTTGTACTTGGTAATATTATTGTTAAGGAATTGTTAAGTTTTAATGGCTATACAAGATCTAATAACATCATAACATCATAACCATACACAAAAGAATCCTTGAAAGAAATACAAGCACAACCACCCAAAAGGACACAGATATTTATCCTGGAAACCCTTCATGGGGAAGAAGACCCAAAAAAACTTCCTCTATATAGATGTATCAAAAGTACAAAGAAAAAACCCCAAACAGGTGCTCCTTCTCCTAGCAGATATGTCTCTGTCTATCTCTCCTATGCGCTATACACAAGTGTGTGTGTGTGGGTTCAAATGAGGAACACACCTCATCTATTTATACTCTTTCTTCCACTTGAATTTTTCCCTAACAAGTCAGAACCAACCAATTTACTAGGTCGGATTCACCTAGTAAGACACAAAATATTATTATATTATATTCATGAGTGTTCTATTGACCCAACATACAATGGAGGTTTTATCTCATGACTCTATGATGACCAAATACAATAGTAACATCCCGATGGAGGAATAAAACATATTCGATAGGTTACATCAATAAAATAAATTTAGATAATTCTTCGAAGTCACAATATTTCAAAACTCCCCCTTAATGTGAAGAGTTTTATACTGACAACAATGACATCAACTGTAGAAGGAAGCAGAGAGAGAATCTGCAACATCATCAAGGTGATACATCTATACATCATTGGAATTTTTGAACAATCATCAACAACTAGAATAGTTACTGGAACGTCTTCAACATATTCAGTACTCGAACATCATCTTCTACAACACTAAGTCTTCATATTTGATCTTCATCTTCTATAGCACTCGATCGCTCGATCCTTTGTAGAACTTGATCACTTGATCCTTTGCAACAATACGATCGCTTGATCCTTTGTAGCAACACTTTACCTTTCAATCAGCAACATCATCATCTACAACCATACTTGATCTTTAGATCAGCATCATCATCATCAGCAACATAACCAATAACACACATGATCCAATTACAGGATGATCAACCCCTATCACTTTAGGACATAAGTCCAAGTATGATGTAATCCTCATGCCATACGAAGACAAAGTCCATGGATCCAATTAATGGATGATCAATCCTTATCACTTTAGTACATAAGTCTAAGGATGATGCAATCTTCACACCTCACGAAGACAAAAGTTCGCAGATCCAATTATGGGATGATCAATCCTTATCACTTTAGTACATAAGTCCAAGGACGATGAAATCCTCACGCCTCATGAAGAAAAAAGTACATGAATTCAATTATGGGATGATCAATCCCTATCACTTTAGGACATAAGCCCAGGATGATGCAATCTTGAGCCACTTACGAGATGGTCAATCCCTATCACTTTAGGAAATAAGTCCAAGAATGATGCGATCCTCATGGCTCATGCAAACCATAGTCTACAAATCACTTTAGGACTAATGTCCAGGGATGATACACTCCCACTGCAACATCATCAACCCGTTCCCCCTTTCGAGGAGGTTTCACATCATCAACCTGCTCCCCCTTTCGAGGAGGGTCCATATCATCATCGTTCCTCCTTGTGAGGAAAGTCTGTAACATAATCATCAGTGTTCCTCCTTATGAGGAAAGTATACAAAATCATCATCACTATTCCTCATTATGAGGAAAGTCTACAGCATCATCATCATTGTTCCTCCTTACGAGGAAAGTCTACAACATCATCATCATTGTTCCTCCTTACGAGGAAGGTCTACAACATCATCATCAATGTTCCTCCTTATGAGGAAGGTCTTTTCATACTAAACCAAGCTTATCATGAAAGTATTCAAGATTTACTCGAGACCGAGCCTTGGTCAATATATATGTAACTTGCTGATCGGTACTCACATACTAGAGCTTTATAGCTCCCTTATGTACCATGTCCCATATGTAAAAATATTGGATTTCTATGTGCTTTGACTTGTCATGGAACATTGGTTTCTCCATCATCTTTATACAACTCTGGTTGTCACATAAAAATCACCGTGGTGTCCATCTCTAGGTCAAATAGACCTAACATCAACTTCTAAATCCATATGGATGCATAACTAGCAGAACAAGCTGCTATATACTCTGCTTCAACTGTGCTAAGAGAAACAATGGACTGCTACTACTGAACCATGATATCATGGCAAATCCCAGAAAAGAACATCCATTTGAGGTTCTCTTCATGTCTCAAGTACTTCCAACCCAATCTGCATCTATATAACCATACAATCTGTAGTCATGATATCCAACATAGTATAGACCAAAGTCTATCGTACCTTTTAGGTACCTCATCACATGCTTTGCAGCTATCAAGTGAACACATCTAGGTTTAACTAGATACTGACTCAGAGTGTTCATATCAAAGAATATATCTATCCCGGTATTTGTCAGATACATCAACGACCCAATAATCTATCTATACTAATGCACATCCACTAACTCTGACGATTCATCAGATAACAACTTCACGTTCATATCCATGGGTGTGGTCATGTCTTTACAATCCAATATATCAAATCCTTTTAATATTTAGATAGCATACTTTCCCTGGAAATAGTTTGCGAAGTCACATTGCTTTACTACAAGATGAACATGTTGTAATGTACTCATCCTCTTCATGAGATCATACCTGATACCAAACATCCCAAGGTTCTATTTCTGGCCTCAACACTTCCTCTTTTCATTTACAATGATTTCATCGTGTTAGGTCATCAATGTATCCTAGTCTTCCGCATTCAACCTTAAAGGTTGGAACCCACTTTACTCTTGGTAAATCCTTAGTCCATTAGGAAGTTGTCTATCCTGTCATACCATGTCAAACTAGGATATCTTTTGCAATCACTCCCCATGAAGCAGAGCAATATCCTCCATCTTCATTTTGCACTTTATGTATCAAAACATTCTCTACTAGAGTGACATGCATCATCCTCTATCGTTGATATTCTATGTATCCATCTTATCTCACTAGATACCAATATCCTTTATCTTGAACTTTTTTGAAAAGTTCCTCTTGCACCCTGTTGGGGCCTGGAAATTCGCAGGCGACAACAGTAAGGGATTCTCCCCAATCAACATTCCCAACTAGCCCATTGATTGTTTGGTATAGGGAATCCTTCCGGTTTTACGGTCCG
>LPNX011048034.1:0-116882 GCA_001517045.1 Pseudotsuga menziesii | reverse complement strand
AACATTTGAAATCCCACCGATCTTCTTTCAACAGGCAAACTATAATTTTTATTGCAAAAGGAAATAGTTCTTCTTACAACAACCTTCCAGTCTTACTGGGGAAAAAATCCCTTTTCCTCTCTACCTTTCCTACTTTTATACAAAAAAAGGTAAAAATTGGTTGGGCTGCCCAAAGTGGCCTTTGGGCTTCCCAACCCTTTGTTTTCCCAACGCTTCATTTTTCCAAAAATGTTTTTACAAATTATTAAATCAATTACAAAATTGACCGGTCCTCTATAAGGAGGGTCCCACTTGACTTTCTAGGAACTTCTTCCACGCTGCTGGTTCTGTAGCAAGGCCTTCAAAAGCGCATGGCTCCAGGAACTGAACGTTTATGTCAAACTTCTCGACTTGGTTCCTGATGGCATCGATTCTTGCTGGGCTCAGCCATAGCTGATCTTCTAAAAACTACAGGCTAACGGCTGCATGGCTTATTTCATTCTTTAGCACTTGGTCATAAATGGATTTCACCTGCTGCGTTCTGGCCTCTGCCTCTTGATATCTTTGTTGCAATATTTCCAAAAAAGATTCATGATCCGGGAACCCCTCCAGCCTATGCTCAGCCTCTGTTTGACATCGGTTGTACGTGTTTAGGAGCCTTCTGAAATACTGTGAGCATGCTCCCTGTGTCTTTTTTACAGCTTTCTTAAAGTCTTCCGCAGTACTGATGGAAAACTCTACTAGGCTGTGATCTCTCCTGAGGGTTTGATGATCTTTGGCTGGTAGTTCTCCTAGAATCTCAGCATCATCTTTTGGTCTTTCCCTTCTGGTGTTCAAGACCTCAAGAACATCTTGGGACCTGTCTACAAAATAGGAGGAAGTTTCTATCATCTCCTCTAACCTGCTGTCCATCTGAAGAACTTTGCATCTTTCTTCTTCCAGAGCAGTCTGCAGCTGCATCATTTTAGCCTTTTGTGCTAGGATATATTCTTTAAATGGCTGCAGATTGACTTGCTATTCCTTTGCTGTCTCCAGTTCAGCAATCAGAGAAGCCAGCTGCTCTTTCAGTTCTTTGGTGTATTCAGTATTGGACTCATAGATGATAGTCTGTTGTGCCTCTAGGTCCTCTACCTTTGCCCTCAATTGTTCCTTCTCATTCTTCAGATCTTGAACTTCCTATTGCACCTTTTCTAGAGCCTCTTGTGATGTTCCCTTGGCTTGGATCTCCACCTAAAGGACATGGAGTTCACCCTTCGTGGATTCCATTTCCCTTAGCACGTGTTCATACTTCCTCTTAAGTCTGCTACCCTCTCCTCTTTCTTGTCTCAGTGTCTCTTTTAGCTGAGCAGTAGTCTTCTTAGCTGAATCTAATTCAAACATCACCTTCTTTATGTTATCAGCGGAGGCATCAATTAGTGCAGCCCCGGCTCTTATCGTGAACATAGGGTCTTTGTCTATCCCTAGCATGACTGTTGTATCGGTGACCATTTTCCCTGATAGATCTTTCGCCTCCACCTTCTTTTCCATCCTCCTCATTATTCTTTTAGTGGTCCTGTCATAATATACATTACTGAAATCAGGGACTTCTTCCCCTTTCTTCTGGACAAAAGGCACTATTTGGAGCATAGGGGTTACAGGAGTGCTAGCAGTAGGTACTTGAAGGATTTGCACCTCTGGGTTTTCCTCTTCCTGACTCTGCCCTGTTGGTGTTTCAGAGGCTGACTGTTGTGTTAACTTTATCTTTTCAGCCTCCTGCCTTTGGAGCTCTTCATTTAGTTTTCTCTGTGCTTCTTCGGCTGCTTTCCTGGCTGCCTCTTCTGTTTCTTTGGCTGTTTCTTTTGCTAGTTCAGCTACTTCCTGGGCAGCTTTCCTTTTCTCTTCTTCTCCCTTTTGCAGCCACTCTGCAGCCTCATTTTCCAGCCTTTGAGATTCCTCCCTTATCCTTTTGGCTGCTTCTTCAACTCTGGCTTGTTCAGCTTTGGCCTGCTCTGCCCCTTTTCCACCTTTGGTGGGGTTCTTTGGTTTGAATCTCCTGCTGAGTGCCGTCATGTTTGGAGCACTCCAAAAAACAGATTCATACTTATCATAATGATGGGAATATTCAAAGAACACTTTATGCTTCTTGCAGTACTCAGCCACTTTACCAAGAGTGTCATTGCGCCAGAAAGGCATCTCCCCAAAATGGAACTTCCCTAGTTCTTCTATGAATTTGGTAGCTTGTTTCACATTGGCGAATCTGCAGCTACCTAACTTGAAAGGTAATGGGGGATATGCACCCTTCTTATGCTGGAACAGGAAATGACCAACTCCATGAATGAACACTTGTCTGACCACCTCTTTATGGATTATATAATCCGTTGCATACTTTGGTAGCAGATAAGGTGTCTTTGAGCCTCCATACATTCTAAGATACATACCATTGTCTGTCAAGAAATAATCTCCATACTCCTCTATTACCTGCATAGCATCTTCCGACATGCAGTCACATTCCTTCCGGAAGATAAGCTTGTATAGTGGCATAATGAAATGCTCACATACTTCTCTGTAATAACTGTGCTACTGATGAGCCCATAGTGGTTTGTAAGCTGCATATACAGGAATTCTCCCCCTGTCCCAGGCACACTTGAGGCCGGGGAAAGGCTAGTTACATAGTATGTAGTCTATCAAAATTGAACTCATATAGAATTCATATTTTTTACGGGCTTCTCCTCCTCCCAAGGCTGTAGCTATGCAAGAAGAGAGACTGCTTGATACGAGGCTCGCCTAGTCGAAGATTGTTCCTTGGGTCACCACATGGAACATAATGGGGACCCATTCAAATTTGAAGAGTCTACCATTGGCTCTACCAAAGATCCTGTTTAGCATCAGAGCTACAAATCTATAAGGAGCTCTTAAGCTCGCTGTATCATAATCCTCGGTTGCTCTGTGTCAATAGAGCTTTCCTAGCAAGAGCATTTTCTTCAGGGTTTCCACCAAATACATCCTGAGGTTATCCAACCAATCATTTGATAAGAAGATTTGAGGCTCTGGCAGGTGGTAAGCCAGCGCCACATATCCTGGGCTAAATGCAGCATAGCCCTGACCTTCGACATTTCCTATAAGCATTGTGTTGCTGTTTGTGTGGGGCACAATCCATCTCATAACATCAGAGCATGGGAATAGCTCTGGTCTAGTAGCCACCTTCATGATGGTAGATTTCTCTATGTTGGCATAAATGGGATCCTCTTCGAGACCCATGTCTGGGACTTCCTTGCGGGAAATCAATCTGTATATCTCATCCCATTTATACTCAGGTTCAACACCCGAGACACATTGGGTGTCCTCATATATATATTATGTCTGTGTGACGACCTCTATTGCTGATTGTTCTTCGACCATAAGGGCCTTCTTTTTCTGCCTTTTGGACATTGTAAGTTCTTCCTGCCATGTATAAGATTATGACATTAAGCAATTCGAATTTGCGAACATTGTGCAGCAATTTATTCATTCTCAAGTGTATTATGACTTGTAATGACATTAAGACATCAGCCCTTCAGGCTGAAGAATTGAGCTAGTATGCAATACTGTTCAATGTGCTATTATCCTATGTCTAGTATGATAATAATCTGTGCAACAAACGCATGCATTGCACAGCTCTTTAATGCCTTGAGACTAGGGTGCAATATTTCATGACTTGATTTATGTGAAGCATACACAGTTCTGAACAATCTACCACTATTGCATAATATCAAGCTTATCAACTATGTTTGAGACAGCATTAAATCTACACCATTATGTGACATGCCATTTTCCCAAGATAGCAATACATTGAAGTAAAATATGTACATCATATGCAGAGTGCCATTTAAAGTGAAAGCAAGCCTAGAAACCAATGCATGTATGCACAACCCAAGCATGCCCTGATTATCAGAACTACTAGCATCAATAGACTCAGTCCTGGGCAATATAATGAGCAATGTCCTTCTGCTGTATGATACTAAAACTTGATCAATCATCATTGGGCTGTCATTAAATCTACATTATTTCACAGTATGCCACTTCTCTCATGAAAATAACTCATAAAGCACAAGTATGAATCTTAAACGCAAGGCGCAAATGTAACTGTCCGCAATTCAAATATTTCGATGACATGGCTTTATCAAGGATAAAGACTGCAATAGCCTATGCGGCTCATAGAAAAGTAGTTACATCGGTGCGGCTAGATACTATGGGCATCAACAACAATTTTTTGCACACGACACTCCCACCAGTTCCAACATTCATGCTACCTCCAAATCGTAAACAATATAGCAGCACAGCCCTAGGGTTTCAAACAGCCAAAAAACGACGGACTGCGCGGGACGGCGTGGGCAGAGGTTGGGGTTCGAAACCTGGTAAATGGGAAAATCAACAGCGGAGGAAACATTCGATCACAAGAAAACCACCATAAAACCTCTCCATGGGCCTCATTATTACAAAGGAAAAACCAGGTGTAGGCGGCATAACGGCCGCCTGCACCGCGCCTTCATCCACTGTGCGCGGGGAAAACCAAAACGGCCGAGGTCAAAAGATACTACGCGGGATCTATAAAGAAAAACGACTCACCACCCCCCCCCCACCCCCTCTAACCGCAAACTGCTATCCCAACCGGAAATTTTCAAAATGTAGGCGCACCACGCAAGGGGAAACGACTACGGCAAACCTAGCCGCGGGTGAAAACTCCGTGTGCGAGCGAAAAAGGGACTACGGGGACATAATCCTAGCAATACCCCAACTGCAGCAAAAATCACCCAATCAAAACCTTGAAAAGCGCAAGGCAGGGCGGTAAAGATCCTACCTGGCAGTGATGCACAGCTGATGAGGAGACAACGGTTGAGCTTCCAACCGACACCTGGATGCGGGTACAAGCACGGAGCTCCACAAGGTTCATAGGGTCGACAGCACGGCGAAGATAATGATAGCTCGGGCGCAAAACAACAATAAAAAATCCAAAACCCCTGCCCCCGTATATATAAAGAGTCACACGAGTAACGAGTCATATCGGGCGGGGAACGAAAGTGAAATGGGCGGCAAGAATCCCAGACCTTCCGCAACGACGGATAGTTCCCAGCATCAATTCACCCGCAGTGACGAATAGATCGTGTAAACAAAAGATCGGGCGTCAACGGGGACCTATATCGAAAGCCAAGAGCCCGGACTCCTCCGCAACGGTGGGCATGCATAACAAACAACATGCATGACTCACATTGGCCACCCGAAGACTCTACATCGGAAAACCGAAACTTAGACCCGCCCGCAACGGCGAAGGAAACAGAAGGTAAAGAGCTCTGATACATACGGATTGGCGAGGAAACGAAACCTTAGAACCCCCAAATGGTCCGCAACATCGGAGACCAAATGATAACCCGTCCGCAACAGCGGCCAAAGAGACACTCCTCCTCTTCCAACTCAAAACAAAAGTCTTCCCACAACAGTGAAGAATCGTCAACCACCCGCAACGGTGAAATACAAAGCAGGAAACCTCCGCAACGGCGGAAAGAACAAATGACTCAACTCCCGATGTAAAACGACTTCATAGATATGCAAAAAGCAATGATGAGCTTGATAATGGAAGGGATCATTTTAAAACATTAAAGGAGCAAAACAGATCGATTGATATCAATTCACGGTGCTGTAAAACATTCCAAAAATCCATAGACCAAAAGTCACCAGACTGGAAACAAGAAGAAAACCAACTTATTCAAAGTAAAGGAGGGTCCTAAAATTATTAGAATTTTGGGAAATTGTTGCAGGTGCAACAATTGGAGACTACCTGGTGAGCCCCAGATCTCTGAATTAACTCTCTCTCCCAGCTTAAGACTGTCTGAATAAAATCAAAATCTTCTAGACGTCTGTATTCCTAAGCAAGGCAACTTATGCATTAAATTACTTAGAAGAAGCCCATCTTTTCGGGGGAAGGTAACATCAGCAGTATTTCAGGTCTGAATAACTCTTTTGAGGCCAAATGGATGAGGTTTATTTTCCCTACCCTTGGGCAGCTACAGCTTAGACACCACAGGCCTGTGATAGAGGGAAACAGTATTATCCTTTTGCTCCTCATTCCCATGCCAATTTGCACTTTTGTGCCTTCTAGAACTTTAGTTCTTTTGATATGAGTCTTCCTGTAGGCCTTTCTTACTGAATTTTAATTCAGGATCCTCTATCCCATAGTGTCCTTTTGTGTGAATGATATATTTCATACTTCAATTCATGGATGGAGAGGATCTTGTGGCCATTTGGTACTTAATGCTTTGAGATTAATACTTTTTCAAGTTTCACTTTGAGATGTCTTGCTTCTTTTAGGAGCTTTGACTCTTAATATCTTTCAGCCTTTTCTTGTACTTTATGGCATGGGATCATTTATATATGATAAACTGTTCCACTCTGCTTCCTTTCCATGGGTCTTTTGCTGTCACTCCCTTGGGTATTTAAGATGTGAAATAGATGGAGCCTCGAAATAGTAGTTCAGACCCTTTCCACTTCTGAGTTATTTACAGGGATTAAGTAAGACTTCAAATGAATGCTCTGCTAGTTAGGAATACGGTTACTAGAAGACATTCTATATTTTTAAGCACATTCTTTCAGTCAAGATTTTAGTTAATAAAGAACCCTGATGTTTCCACTGCAACCAAAATTTTGCCTCTTTATTCAAAATCAAAAGGAAAACTAGCGAAGCTATAAAGAAAACAGCAGCGAAGCAAGTAATCGAAATAAAGAAAACATCAAAGCACTAAAATAAGAAAACAACATAAGCAACAAAGCAATTTATTTATGCACAAAAGAAAACAAAACTTGCCCATTCCTGAAAAATTATAAAATTAAAAGAACTGAGGAAAGAGCTGGATTTAGACATGGATTACCTAACCATGGTCCAACTGTGTTGTTATTGAAATGGAACCCATATCTAAGATCCTGCAGTCACTTCTTTCATCCTGAGGGAGTTGGAGGAGCTCAGGCTGAGTGCCCGTCATAGGACTGGCCCTTTTTGAGGTATGATGCTCTAGCTTAAGCTCAGTGATATAGTTTCCCAGGATAGAATCAGCAGACTCATTGCCTTATCCTAACTTAGTGACAGTATACTTCATATATGGTTCTCTCAGAATTTTTATATGACTTGGGGTACCCTTGAGAGGCAACCACAGATGAGACCAATCTGAAGCAAAATATCCTTTCAGCCTGGCAGCCCAATCTCAGTTGAGAATGAGCCCATATCCCCTTGGTATATCAGCCACCATAATGTCAATAAATTGACATATTTTGTTGTTTGTAGCCAAACGAATGAGGACATTCTTCATTTCACCCACCACCTTGACTCCTGTGCGATCTAATTGCGTCACTTCATGAGGTGTGGACTCTAGCTGTCCATTAATCCTTTTACAAATCTCAAGGGGCATCACATTTACTTCTGCTCTAGAGTCTACTAAGCAATTATGCACATTGTAATTCAGCATCTCTAGAGTCAAAAGAAAAGGAGGGGTGTCAAAGTTTTCTTTCCAACCTGGTTCTTGGTCTTCTTTTCCTAGTTGGTTTTGAATAGGTATGTCCTTTGCTAGCTCTTGATTTTCATCAGAGTTTTTTCCACTGACCCCTATCTTTTCTTCTATAGGATCGACGGTCTCAGTGGTTGGTTCTGTCCTCGGGTTGAGGGTATTGCTCTGATGCGCTTTTCCCTCGTCCAGCTTCTTAACATTCTCCTGCAAACTATTGACCTTAGAAATCATTGTATTGTCTTGGCTTGTGACAACTTTGTCATTTCTAGTTATGGGTGTGCATTCAGATTTAGGAGTGTCATCTCCAATGTTAAATAGTGAAATACCATTCCATGAGAACATAGTATCATCCTCTAGTTTGCTTATGATCTGTTTCTCCTTTTCTTCCTCACCACTGTCGCTAATCAATTTAGGATCCAACAACTTGTTCATCACCAATGTCATTGAATGTAACCATTGAGGACACTTCTTCTCAGAATGAGGTTGTTGATGAAAAGTACAGAAATTATCCCCTCCTATTTCTGTTATGTTTATTGATGCCAAATTAGGAGGTGGGACTTGTCATTGGTTGTTATCTTCCTTTTTTGGATAGTGTGGCTTATTGGTTTTCTGAATGTCCCTCTCCTTTTCTAGATCTACAATTCGGTTGGACATTTTTTGAAGCACTTTCATCATCTCATGATAATCATGTGGTTGATCTTCTCTAGATTTAAACAGCAGTGAGCTTCTTCTTACAGTGGTCTTCTTTTCACATGAATCAGGGTAATCCTCTATACTCTCACTTTCTGCCTCTATTCTTTTGGCCTCCTCGTAAGTTTCCACCAATGTAGGCTTGACTTTCATTTTGGTGAACATGGCCAGCTCAAGACCTAGGGCTGAGGTATAATATTCGACTAAAACTTTGTCTGAAGGTCTGTCCATGGTAGAATTTTTTTTTAAGTACAATGAAAATCTCTGAGTGAAACTATGTACCTTTTCATTCTTCTCTTTTCTTAACAAACCAAGCCCTTTCATCAACGAGGCATGTGTCTTCTGAGTTGTGTATCTACTTCTGAAAACCCTCTCAAAGGTGTCCCAATCCGGAATGGAATTTGCAGGTAGACCAAAGTACCAAGATGCTGCTGCTCCTTTCAGAGTGTGTGAAAAAAGTCTACAAACCACATCTTCATACTCCCCGGCCCTTAGCCCTTCTAATGCTAGGTAGAAGCTTTGAAGGTGATCATCTACGGTGATATTTTCCACAGGGTCAAACTTGGCCAAGAGCTTGTCAAAGGGTTGAGGAAGGTTATGCAAAGGAGGATTTAGGTTCAGAGGTGACCTAGCTCTCCATGCCGGCACAGGATTGGGTTGGTTACCAGCCATAAGCAAAGGTAAACGAATGTGATTCTAGGAAAAACAGTCCTTCAAGGATAGTACTGGAAACTGCGAACACTTGGGTTAGGTTGAAAGCTTCAAACATCCGCTGGTAGGATAGTCTCAGGAAACTACGTTCCACCACCAGCCTTTACTGGCGGCCCTCCTTATAGCGCCAAAACTGTTGGGGCCTGGAAATTCACAGGCGACAACAGTAAGGGATTCTCCCCAATCAACGTTCCCAACTAGACTGTTGACTGTTTGGTATAGGGAATCCGTCCGGTTTTATGATCCGGCTACTGTAGGTCAAAGTAACAACAACGGTTTACCGGTTGGGGCTCGGTCTGCCGGAATTTGTATTTTTGACTTAAGAATGATATGCAAGAATCTAAATAAACATGTAGGGTGGTGAAGGATGCGGGGAGCAGTCACAATGTGATGCGCAGGTTCTTACCTATCGTCTTAGGCTCACCAGCACCAGAATCACACATGCATCTATGTACTGACCTAGCTATCTATCTATCTATTTATCTATATCTACCTATCCCCAGGGAGCCAAATTATATTTAATAAATATGAGCAATGCAGGTGTGAACACATGATAAAAGCAATTACAGATAGCTGACATTTACTTTTACAGGCATGAACAATGAAAGATATTTCCACAACTAGCTAACCAATTGTTTCGTAATAAGCATGCATTACTCATGGTGGTTGTTCCATAAAATAAATCAGAAATCATTTAAACAAGACATAGGTCATGAGTTAGAATGATCTCACGATTCACGGATACAATGCTGAAAAACAAAGTAGTTCATCTTTCGACTATCCATGGCAAAACATTTGAAATCCCACCGATCTTCTTTCAACAGACAAACTGTAATTTTTATTGCAAAAGGAAATAGTTCTTCTTACAACAACCTTCCAGTCTTACTGGGGAGAAAAGCCCTTTCCCTCTCTACCTTTCCTACTTTTATACAAAAAAAGGTAAAAATTGGTTGGGCTGCCCAAAGTGGCCTTTGGGCTTCCCAACCCTTTGTTTTCCCAACGCTTCATTTTTCCAAAAAGGTTTTTACAAATTATTAAATCAATTACAAAATTGACCGGTCCTCTATGAGGAGGGTCCCACTTGACTTTCTAGGAACTTCTTCCATGCTGCTGCTTCTGTAGCAAGGCCTTCAAAAGCGCATGGCTCCAGGAACTGAATGTTTATGTCAAACTTCTTGACTTGGTTCCTGATGGCCTCGATTCTTGCTGGGCTCAGTCGCAGCTGATCTTGTAAAAAATGCAGGCTAATGGCTGCGTGGCTTATTTCATTCTTCAGCACTTGGTCATCAATGGATTTCACCTGCTGCGTTCTGGCCTCCGCCTCTTGATATCTTTGTTGCAATATTTCCAGAAAGGCTTCATGATCCGGAAACCCCTCCAGCCTGTGCTCAGCCTCTGTTTGACATCGGTTGTACGTGTTCAGGAGCCTTCTGAAATACTCTGAGCATGCTCCCTGCGTCTTTTTTACAGCTTTCTTAAAGTCTTCCGCGGTACTGATGGAAAACTCTACTAGGCTGTGATCTCTCCTGAGGGTTTGATGATCTTTGGCTAGTAGTTCTCCTGGAATCTCGGCATCATCTTCTGGTCTTACCCTTCTGGCATTCAAGACCTCAAGAACATCTTGGGACCTGTCTACGAAATAGGAGGAAGTTTCTATGATCTCCTCTAACCTGCTGTCCATCTGAAGAACTTTGCATCTTTCTTATTCCAGAGCAGTCTGCAGCTGCATCATTTTAGCCTTTTGTGCTAGGAAATATTCTTTAAATGGCTGCAGATTGACTTGTTGTTCCTTTGCTGTCTCCAGTTCAGCAGTCAGAGAAGCCAGCTGCTCTTTCAGTTCTTTGGTGTATTCAGTATTGGACTCATAGATGATAGTCTGCTGTGCCTCTAGGTCCTCTACCTTTGCCCTCAATTGTTCCTTCTCATTATTCAGATCTTGAACTTCCTGTTGCGCCTTTTCTAGAGCCTCTTGTGTTGTTCCCTTGGCTTGGATCTCCACCTGAAGGACATGGATTTCACCCTTCCTGGATTCCATTTCCCTTAGCACGTGTTCATGCTTCCTCTTAAGTCTACTACCCTCTCCTCTTTCTTGTCTCAGTGTGTCTTTTAGCTGAGCAGTGTTCTTCTTAGCTAACTCTAATTCAAACATCACCTTCTTTATTTTATCAGCGAAGGCATCAATTAGTGCAGCCCCAACTCTTATCGTGAACATAGGGTCTTTGTCTGTCCCTAGCATGACTGCTGTATCTGTGACCATTTTCCCTGATAGATCTTTCACCTCCACCTTCTTTTATGTCCTCCTCATTATTCTTTTAGTGGTCCTGTCATAATATACAGTACCGAAATCAGGGACTTCTTCCCCTTTCTTCTGGACGAAAGGCACTATTTGGAGCATAGGGTTTACAGGAGTGCTAGCAGTAGGTACTTAAAGGATTTGCACCTCAGGGTTTTCCTCTTCCTGACTCTGCCCTGTTGGTGTTTCAGAGGCTCACTGTTGTGTTAACTTTATCTTTTCAGCCTCCTGCTTTTGGAGCTCTTCATTTAGTTTTGTTTGTGCTTCTTCAGCTACTTTCCTGGCTGCCTCTTCTGTTTCTCTGGCTGTTTCTTTTGCTAGTTCAGCTGCTTCCTGGGTAGCTTTCCTTTTCTCTTCTTCTCCCTTCTGCAGCCTCATTTTCCAGCCTCTGAGCTTCCTCCCTTATCCTTTTGGCTGCTTCTGCAACTCTAGCTTGTTCAGCTTTGGCCTGCTCTGCCCCTTTTCCACCTTTGGTGGGGTTCTTTGGTTTGAATCTCCTGCTGATTGCCGTCATGTTTGGAGCTCTCCGAAAAACAGATTCATCCTTATCTTAATGATGGGAATATTGAAAGAACACTTTATGCTTCTTGCAGTGCTCGGCCACTTTACCAAGAGTGTCATTGCGCCGGAAAGGCATCTCCCCAAAATGGAACTTCCGTAGTTCTTCTATGAATTCGGCAGCTTGTTTCACATTGGCGAATCTGCAGCTACCTAACTTGAAAGGTAAAGGGGGATATGTAGCCTTCTTATGCTGGAACAAGAAATGACCAACTCCGTCAATGAACACTTGTTTGACCGCCTCTTTATGGATTATATAATCCATTGCATACTTTGGCAGCATATAAGGTGTCTTCGAGCCTCCATACATTCTAAGATACATACCATTGTCTGTCAAGAAATAATCTCCATACTCCTCTATTACCTGCATAGCATCTTCCGACATGCAGTCACATTCCTTTCGGAAGATAAGCTTGTATAGTGGTATAATGAAATTCTCGCATACTTCTCTGTAATAACTGTGGTACTGATGAGCCCACAGTGGTTTGTAAGCTGCATATACAGGCATTCTCTCCCTATCCCAGGCACACTTGAGGCCGGGGAAAGGCTGGTTACATAGTATGCAGTCTATCAAAATTGAACTCATATAGAATTCATATTTTTTACGGGCTTCTCCTCCTCCCAAGGCTGCAGATACGCAAGAAGAGAGATTACTTGATACAAGGCTGGCCCAGTTGAAGATTGTTCCTTGGGTCGCCACATGGAACATAATGGGGACCCATTCAAATTTGAAGAGTCTTCCATTGGCTCTACCAAAGATCTTGTTTAGCATCAGAGTTACAAATCTGTAAGGAGCTCTTAAGCTCGTTGTATCATAATCCTCGGTTGCTCTATGTCGATAGAGCTTTCCTGGCAAGAGCATTTTCTTTAGGGTTTCCACCAAATCCATCCTGAGGTTATCCAACCAATCATTTGACAGGAAGATTTGAGGCTCTGGCAGGTGGTAAGCCAACGCCATATATTCTGGGCTAAATGCAGCATAGCCCTGACCTTCGACATTTCCTATAAGCATTGTGTTTCTGTTTGTGTGGGGCAGAATCCATCTCATAACATCAGAGCATGGGAACAACTCTGGTCTGGTAGCCACCTTCATGATGGCGGATTTCTCTATGTTGGCATAAATGGGCTCCTCTTCGAGACCCATGTCTGGGACTTCCCTGTGGGAAATCAATCTGTATATCTCATCCCATTTATACTCAGGTTCAACACCCGAGATACATTGGGTGTCCTCATATATATATTCTGTCTGTGTGACGACCTCTATTGCTGATTGTTCTTCGACCATAGGGGCCTTTTTTTTCTGCCTTTTGGACATTGTAAGTTCTTCCTGCCATGTGTAACATTATGATATTAAGCAATTCGAATTTGTGAACATTGTGCAACAGTTTATTCATTCTCAAGTGTATTATGACTTGTAATGAAATTAAGACATCAACCCTTCAGGCTGAAGAATTGAGCTAGTATGCAATACTGTGCAATGTGCTATTATCCTATGTCTAGTATGATAATAATCTGTGCAACAAACGCATGCATTGCACAGCTCTATAATTCCTTGAGACTAGGGTGCAATATTTCATGACTTGATTTATGTGAAGCATACACAGTTCTGAACAATCTACCACTGTTGCATAATATCAAGCTTATCAACTATGTTTGAGACAGTATTAAATCTACACCATTATGTGACATGCCATTTTCCCAAGATAGCAATACATTGAAGCAAAATATGTACTTCATATGCAGAGTGCCATTTAAAGTGAAAGCAGGCCTAGAAACCAATGCATGTATGCACAACCCAAGCATGCCCTTATTATCAGAACTACTAGCATCAACAGACTCAGTCCTGGGCAATATAATGAGCAATGTCCTTCTGCTGTATGATACTAAAACTTGATCAATCATCATTGAGCTGTCATTAAATCTACATTATTTCACAGTACGCCACTTCTCTCATGAAAATAACTCATAAAGCACAACTATGAATCTTAAACGCAAGGTGCAAATGTAACTGTCCACAATTCAAATATTTCGACGACATGGCTTTATTAAGGATAAAGACTGTAATAGCCTATGTGGCTCACGGAAAAGTAGTTACATCGGTGCAGCTAGATACTACGGGCATCAACAACAATTTTTTGCACACGACGCTCCCACCAGTGCCAACATTCATGCTACCTCCAAATCGTAAACAATATAGCGGCACAGCCCTAGGGTTTCAAACAGCCAAAAAATGACGGACTGCGCGGGATGGCATGGGCAGAGATTGGGGTTCGAAACCTGGTAAACAGGAAAATCAACAGCGGAGGAAACATTCAATCACAAGAAAACCACCGTAAAACCTCTCCATGGGCCTCATTATTACAAAGGAAAAACCAGGTGCAGGCGGCATAACGGCCGCCTGCACTGCGCTTTCATCCACTGTGTGCAGGGCGAACCAAAACGGCCGAGGTCAAAAGATACTACGCGGGCTCTATAAAGAAAAATGACCCCCCCCCCGCCCCCCTCTAACTGCAAACTGCTATCCCAACCGGCAATTTTCAAAATGTAGGTGTGCCACGCAAGGGGAAACGACTATGGCAACCCTAGCCGTGGGTGAAAACTCTGTGTGCGAGCTAAAAATGGACTACAGGGACATAATCCTAGCAATACCCCAACCGCAGCAAAAATCACCCAATCAAAACCTTGAAAAGCGTGAGGTAGGGTGGTAAAGATCCTACCTGGCAGTGATGCGCAGCTGATGAGGTGATAACGGTTGAGCTTCCAACTGACACTTGGACATGGGTACAAGCATGGAGCTCCACAAGGTTCACAGGGTCGACAGTGCGGCGAGGATAACGACAGCTTGGGTGCAAAACAACAATAAAAAATCCAAAACCCCTGCCCCTGTATATATAAAGAGTCGCACGAGTAACGAGTCGTATCGGGCGGGGAACGAAAGTGAAATGGGCGGTGAGAATCCCAGACCTTCCGCAACGGCAGATAGTTCCCAGCATCAATTCACCCGCAACGGCGAATAGATCATGTAAACAAAAGATCGGGCGTCAGCGGGGACCTATATTGGAAGCCAAGAGCCCGGACTCCTCCGCAACGGCGGGCATGCATAACAAACAACGTGCGTGACTCACATCGGCCACCCGGAGACTCTACATCGGAAAACCAAAACTCAGACCCACCCGCAACAGTGGAGGGAACAGAAGGTAAAGAGTTCCGATACATACAAATCGGCGAGGAAACGAAACCTTAGAACCCCCAAATGGTCCGCAACGTCGGAGACCAAACGATAACCTGTCCGCAACGGCGGCCAAAGAGACACTCATCCTCTTCCGACTCAGAACAAAAGTCCACCCGCAATAGTGAAGAATCGTCAACCACCCGCAATGGTGAAATACAAAGCAGGAAACCTCCGCAACGGCGGGAAGAACAAATGACTCAACTCCCGATGTAAAACGACTTCACAGATATGCAAAAAGCAACGATGAGCTTGATAATGGAAGGGATCATTTTAAAACATTAAAGGAGCAAAACAAATCGATTGATATCAATTCACAGTGCTGTAAAACATTCCAAAAATCCATAGACCAAAAGTCACCAGACTGGAAACAGGAAGAAAACCAACTTATTCAAAGTAAAGGAGGGTCCTAAAATTTTTAGAATTTTGGGAAATTGTTGGAGGTGCAACACACCCATCTGTGAGCTTTTTTTCTTCTATATGATTCCATCTTCAACCTTGTAGCAAATATTAATATATTCATCCCTCTAGGTGATATTCAATCTCCTTATGTAACTGGATGTGATTATCTATGGGTGCCTTCTGAGCTCGTACAAAGACTATTCTGCACATGCGCTTCTCTACTCGATATATACTTCTACTTCACTAAAGAAGTATGTCTGGTCAATGGAGTATGGCATGCCATATTCTACTTCCTCTTTCTAAGAGAAACCACAAAACTTGCTTTGTATACTTGTTCTTGTAGATCCACATGGAAGACACTGTTGCCTTCCCTTTAGGTTTCAAAACCACATCCTAGACATCAATCCTCATGATCAACTGGTACTCTTTGATCATAGTTTCTTCCATTTCTCCTTAGATACTTATTCATAGATGGAAGGGTTTGCATCAATGATATCACTCAACTGTGCCACATATCTAGAGTGTATCTAAGGCCTCTTGCTTTAGTTGGAAGTCCCATCATATTTTTCTTCATCTTGAATTATCTCCCGTGCATAAGGTGTCTTCATCTCTCGAGGTGGTTCTACCTCTCTCTTATATTCTTGTGAAGCTCTTTGTTATGTCACGGTGTCTCTGGCCTTGGGATCTTCAAGTTCTGATCTTCATGTATGTTTATTAGAGTGAATCATGAATTGTCTTCACTTGTTCTTCAAAACAAGTCTCACCTTATTTTCTTGTAGGAGATTGTACATGATCTTTCCTACAATTCAAATGCACCAATTGCATGGTTATAAACATTTCATAAGACATATTCATAATGACAAATTCTTATGCATAAATATATAATCATGCAACTATTTTATCCAATACAACATCCATCCATATCCCGTATACACACGAAAAGTTTCCAGATGCCTTCCGTCTCTACCATAACATTATTGAGATTGTGCACTAATCCCAATATGTCAGCATGGAGGTTTCATTCTAGATAAGTAGAAATGGAGAGGTGTATAGCACCATAAGCTACTTACCCATAACATGCATACTAGTTGTATATTTTTCATTAATGCAAATATTATATCATGTATAATACATTTCATAGATATGTACACAAGTAAACAATGTCATATAAGCAAATAGATATATAGGAAAAGACAATTCAAATGCTCATCTTTTTTTTTTGGTAGATTCCTTCTTAATCCTTGTGTCCTGGAGACTTCTACTGATTATGGGAACATGCGTATGGTTTCAAGTGTCACTAATTACATTCCTTCTTATCCAAATATTGAAATGGATAAGAGTATGATCTTCACCAGTAGAATTCATATTCCTCATCACTTGAGGAATCTTCAGTGGTGTGAACATGCTGTCTTTTCTTATTTGAATTCTTTTTGAAGAAGCCTCTATTTCTGGGACAATCTATGGAGCATTATCCCTTATCATCACAAGTGTAGCATCGAATGTTGGAAGGACCTCTTCTGAATTCCTTTTGTCTTCTCTTAGGATGATGGTTCTCCTTCTTTCTATGATTTATTCTGGAGTGAACTATGAGAGCTTGATCTATAGTTGCTCCCATCTTCTCCTCTCTTGATATGAATCAAGCTTCTTCTCGTGTGCATTATTTCCATAGTCTATTGAAAGAGATTAGGAACGCTAATAAAGGCTTATACATGTTTGTAGAAAAAATTGGAGAATGATCTCCATATGGAAACATTCATAAAGAGAAATTTCTCACCTTAAAACTATTTTGTTTATAGATTAATAACTGATTGCTAGGAAAGTATCAAGTATAAATATCATGCATGTGTATATATATTGAATTGTGACTTGGTGAGAAAATATTAGCTAATGATTCCTTGTGTACTCAACAGAGAGACCATGAATTGGATTAGCTATGATGTGGAAGAGGAATTCCATGCTATGATGAGCAGTTGGAGAGGGAGAATTCCTCAACTCTTATATTTTTAATATACTATTTTTAATGAGTTATATATATATATGGGAATATGAATGTCGAAAATGAAAATTTAGATAGTTGAAATGTATATGTACCATTAGGCATATTAAGAGATAACACATAGTGCATGTGAATATTCTTGTGCATATATATGATGTTGCAAATTAGTAAAAGTAGTGTGATTTTTCATATTCCTAATGATAACCATTGTGGTTAATGATGATTTTATGACCAGAGACTAAGACAATAGAGACATGGTTGAAGATGTTGATGATGTTGTTACATGTGACCAATGACCTTATGAGAAAATGATGGAGCAATAGATCCATGATCAAGAGGTTGGTGGAAGGACTATGTAGTCCTTGGTAAGAGGCCAACTAATCAGGTAACATCATACATGTTGATGACAACCATGTAGGTAGTGTTTTATTTATGGTTATTGTATAAGTGATGAAAGAGGATGCGTAAGAATCCCTTCAATCATGTTTTAATCATCATAAAATGGTATGCACGTAATTTGATTGTTAATAATATTGACTAGTTGGTTGTTTGTGAATTGTTTCAAGAGAACACATTTAAGGAAGACCGTGTGTTATGGCTTTCAAGAGTTAAACATCATGAGACGGACCTCATGTTTAGGAAATATAGTTTCCATATGAAATAGAATTGAGAAATTCTTTGAAATTATCATGATGGAATCTCATGTAAATTTCATGCTTGTATGTAATATAGGTGAGATGGTGAAAATATTCCAGTAGGTAGATGTTGGCTACATGTGCTTGTCTCTCCGTAGTGTTAGTAAACCCAGTAAGAGCATGGGTATTGAGTAGGCTTGCATAGGTATTGGTAACCTTTCTACATGCATAGTGAAGATATTTGGAGGGATGGGTATGCCCAAGGAACTATGTAGCAGATAAGGGGTACCATCCTTGTGTTGTGTGAGTGGGTATTGTAGGGTTTTTCTGGCCTATAGTCAAGTGTTTTACCTATTGAGTTCCTGAAGGGAACCACTGGTTTTATTGGTGAAGGGACCATGTAGTTATATTTATTTGTATTTCCTAATACACCCAGTAGAGGTGGTGTCTTGGAAATGGTTGTTGTATGCTTGAGAAACCCAATTGTAGAATTCGATTAGCATAATGGTTAATGGAATTCTTGATAAACCAAGTTAGCATACTATCTTGGCATTGGTTATTTGAATGTTTTGGCGTATGCATTTTTATGGATTAATATTTGTTTTATATGTATGAAAAATTTATATGAGGATTGCACAAACTTGGTTACCTTCTGATGCATACCCTGAAGAACACTAGAAGGGGTGGGTACACTCAAGGGACTGTATAGAAAAGAATAGGTACCATCCTTTTGTTGGTTGGGGTAGGTATTGTGAGTGCCATAATTCTCTAAAGTCAAATTGAGATACCTATGAAGCTAAAGGAAGATTCTTATGAAGATAAGTATTTGGTTTATTTTGCATCATCTTGTTGATTTAATGTGAATATACTTGTTTACATTATTCATCAAGGGTTTTGAAAATATTGTTAATGGATGAATCCTTTGAGAACAAATTTTAGAGGTGAATTGATTCATTATTTGATCATAGGTATTGTTGGATGAAAGGAATTTGAAGGAATTTTAAGGATGCAGTTGGAAATGTGGCTATCCTAAAAATCTCATTATGAGTAGCTAAATAATGGAAAGAGATCCAATGGATGATAATGAAGGGAAAGAAAGGCATCAAGTGAGCATCTATAAGCTAAAGAGAGAATTTTTTGAGGTAAGGAAATTATGTGTACATCGAGGACAATGTTATTCTAAAGGGGAGAGGAATGTGATAACTCCATTTTGACCCCTAGATCATATTGGATTGATAAAGGAAATGATGTAAAAATGCAATGTAAGATTCCTAGTGTGGAGCTCAAGGATAAGGCCCTCTAGTGAATGCCTATAATTATAAAGGAAATTATTTTATATTTTATGAATCATGTGCTTGTAAGCCATGGGAAAATGTAACAGCAATGCAATATTTATATTGCGAATAAAAGTCTATATATGGATATGGAAGAAATGAAAATGAGGGGTTATTCTACCCACTAGGTAGAGGATGGGGTCTAAGATAGTCAACCCTCTATTTCCAATTGCCATCTTGAGAACCCATCTTGACTTTCCTTGTCAATATTTAATTATGTAAGAAGGTTGTTGGAAATATTCTCAAGAATTTAATGGAGCATGGGACGAGTGAAAAAATTCATATTACAAGTTACACGATTAGTTTAATTAACCCAAAAGTAAATTTAATTCATGGGAATTTGTTTCCCCTCATCCCCATTCCATGGCGGGGAAATGGAACTCAAAATTTTCAGCAAGCGATGCAATCACAGTATGGAAAAGAAAATAAATCATATCATAGGAAAAACCATGTTTTAAAGTGGTATAAATTCTGATAAATTCAGGTATATTCTGAAATCTAGAGGGGGATCCATAAATATCAACCCTAGGGTGAGTTTGAAGGTGAATTTGAAGGACACGGAGGTTGAGGACCAAAAGACACAGAAAGGAAACCTTAAATCTAGGAGATTATTTTAAGGGAAGAATCAAAGGAAGCATCCCTCCATGGTGCAAGGGTGGCATCCCATGCAGGGGCCAATCAATAATCCATTCCAGGAAACGATTATGATACAACAATAGAAGATGGCTTACGAATCATATATGAGGGTAGGAAGGGAGCTAAGGATATAGAACCTCTAAAAGAACCCATTCCATATCTAGTAGTAGCATAACTTGAACCAAAAAATATGATATAAGTAGGAAGGGGATAGGAAATCCTATCTTTGAACACTAAATTGTATCCCCTAGATGAGAGAAAATTCCTGAGATACCAACTCTAGATCAAGGGAGCATTTCCAAAGTTTTGGTTCCAAAAACAATAGAACCAAACTTGTTCCAAAGGGTACCACCCACTTTTGGGATCCTAGGTTGTAGAAATTGAGGCTTTGATACCATGTGGAAACACAAGATAAGGATCTAGCTATAATATATTTCTCACAAGCATGCACAAGAAAAATATAGAGAGGAATAATGAGACTGAATAAAAGATAAGTGAAGAATGATAATTGATTGGTTATTACATTGATAATGCATCCTTATAAAGGAAAATAGAGTTTATAGAATACAACTCATGCTAGCTCATAAAAAAGGATTACTAAATATGATAAACCCCCATAGGTGACTAAATCACTTACCAAATCTGTTAAGCAGCTCAAGAATTGGATAAAGCATGAGTGAGTGATGATGAGTGATGGAAAATATTGCTAATCACAGAATATGGAGAGAAAATCATGGAGGATGAGTTGGTCACAAAAGATGCTAGTTTCTAAGTTTGACTAGCTTTCCCTTATCCATTGAAAAGAAGGAATAAAGCTGTCTAAAGGCAGAAAAGACAAGAAGGCATAGTTTCTATTATGGGAAGTCAATAAAGTTGGAAGAATATACTCATAATCAGTATAAAGTTGATCATGGGGTAAATATGGCAAGTATTGACCAAGTGGTGCAAGTGGAGGCCAAATACCCAGTCTAGAATATATGAAATTAACTAGAAATTATTAATTATTTTTATCCTAGGTATGGAGTGGGTTTATAATATTCTAACAACACCCTTTAAGTATAACTTTATGATGTATTATTTTGAAAATATTATAAATATAGATGTATATAGGGCCCAAAAACAAGGATATGGTCACCCTTTACAATTATTTTGTATAGAAAATTGAGGAAAGAGGAAAACCCACATGGGGAAAATACTCGCTCAAGAAAGGGCAAGGAACAATATGAACAACAAGTCTTAATTATTTATTTATTTTCACTTTGGTGAGCTAACTGAACTGCTTCTTGAATAATTTGATGAAGAAGTTGTGAACTCTCTGATCATGCGTTAGAGTGTAGTATCTGTAAAAAACAAGTAGAGAAGATCCTTGTATCTTATCATTTGATGATGAAGGAGAATTATCTGAATGCTTATTTATGCCAACATATTTTGAGCTAAAAACATAACCAATAAAGGAAAATGGATATGTGCGTACTCCTTCCCAAAGAGTAAAAAATTCAATACAATCAATTCCTTCTATAGATGCAAAATGGTGAAACCGACCATGTATCTTCCTTTCAAACTATTGTAACACCTTCCAAATTATGAAATAATGCTAAAGAGACTATGTTATATCATAAATACTATTATATGGATCCTAAAATACCAAAGGTATAGTGTCTCCATGAGTATATAGGGATAT
Source organism: Pseudotsuga menziesii (assembly GCA_001517045.1). Lineage (NCBI taxonomy): Eukaryota > Viridiplantae > Streptophyta > Pinopsida > Pinales > Pinaceae > Pseudotsuga > Pseudotsuga menziesii. The sequence continues at coordinate 95,230 of LPNX011048034.1, read as the reverse complement.
AGTAGGAAAAAGTTGAGCAACTGGGTAAGACTGATGGATGAGTAAATATCAAAGGTATATGGACTTGAAATATGAAACATATATGTTTAGATAATATCCAAACATGTGTACAAAAATTCCAAATATGACTAATTTCATAAATAAACAACCAATGAAAAATAGACAAGACTTGGAACTAGCAGAAATAAGTAACATTGCATAGGAATCCAATAAGTAATCAACTAGTGAACTTGGGGTTTGTATAGCCTTAGGTGTATTCAAAGGATGGGTAATGGGTATCGATGATTTCATAACATGCATATCATCCTGAAAAATTACTTCTAAATCAGAAACTGAATATTTTGAATGGAGTAGAAAGAGTTGGTTAAAGACAAGTCAAGATATAACGAAAAAACACACAAGTATTGGAAGATGGATCTAGTAGACTGATAGGTGGTTTATCCAAGGAAAAAAATAAGATTTATGATTCTAATATATCATAAAATGAATCAATATCAGATAATTGAGGAAATTATTTGAATATGGCACTCAAGACATAGTTGACATTACCTTAGGATTGCGTACCATGACAATGCTCTAAGGATTCAACAGGATTCTCTAGTTCATCAGGTACATCAATGTTATGCTTCTCAAGAAACTAAGCCATGTGGTCCATATTCTTCTTGAAACATTTATTCTCAACATGAAATCAATTTATTCAATAATAACACTTGGATGAGGTCCCTTTCTTCTTGACTTTCTTCATGGAATTAGAACCTTCATTAGTAGGTCTTGAACCTTCATCTTCATCATCTGACTTTGACTTCTTCTCTTTCACTATTTTATTTTATTTTGACTTTCCATTATTACTTCCTTGAACTATAAGATCATGATATTTTCCTTTGTATATTTTAAGAGTCCCCATTTGAATCAATTTTTCTTACTCTTTTGCAAGTGAATCAAAGAATGTACTCAAAGAAGGCGTTTTCCAAAATGAAATAGAAATCCTAGTAGCATGAAAAGTTGACACAAAAATTGTTTGTTTTAGACCCAATTTTGATAGTATGGAAATAATCAATTGATCTTCCTTCTTCTGAATCCCACATTGTTTTAGATTTAAATAACAAGTGACTTGAATTTGGTGAAGAACCTGTTGGCACCCCAACAACTCCCCTTGATTTTTCAAATGAAAGGGACTCCTATTGTAATTCTTTTGTAAATATTTGGCTTTCAATGTTCTTTCATTTTACTTTGCTTGATTGGGCTTGTGATTTCATTTGCTTCCTTGGGCTGATCTCTCGCTTTCTATGTCTCCTTTTCTTCGACTTGAATTTTATGGAAGATGATTTAATGGGCTTATGATTTCTCAAGACTTGGCTTTGGATTGTTCATAGTTGATTCTTCTGTTGGTTTTTTCATGTGATGATAATTTGATTCCTAAATTTTATTAGTCTTTACCTAAATCTACAATACTTATGAGATCTATAGAAAATAAGAAAATTAATCATAATAACATAAATTTCATTATTCTATTATTATCCATACTTTATATTATATAAACTTTATTATAAGAATATATTCCATATTTGAATCGTTATATAAAGTTTATTGTCTTCTAAAAATAATTCATTTTAACTTATATTCTTGATAAAACATTTTTAAAAAAACCTTTTAATGTATTAAATTATATTTTAATAACATTGAAATTCAGTTTTCTTTTCCTTTAAATATTTATTCATAATCATAACCTTGATGATAATTTTCCATGATATCTCAAATAAATAAGTTATGTGATCATTTCTTGAAGATTGGCGTGCTTAGTTTATGGATTAATGTGGTGAATGATACATTACTCTAAATATTGATTGTTCCTTGCAAGGATATTTAAGATAAGATAGCACTAATGTGTCATATTCTCATAAATATTTTATAAGAGACATTGGATGCATTAATTAGTTGTAAACAAGTGGGTGTATGCCATTTAAAAATATTTAAATTTCTAAAATTAGACATTGACAACTCTAAGTTCTTTAAAATTATTTTAACCGACGTGATATTATCCACCTTAACACAATAGAAACATACTATTTAAATATGGTATGAGGTGTTCTTCTCTCTTATTTGGGCAGGATATTCTTCATATATCAGGTATAAGGAGTGTAACATTTACTTATTCATCGAGAACGTTGAAGAACGAGATCACGCCAAGTGAATAAATATTTAATTGCTTTATCAACTTACTAAATGAAGGAACATTTGTCATATCACTCCAACTGACAGCAAGATAACCGGCTAAGAAGAGAGAAACATATTTCATTGAATGTTGCTGAGATTGCCATGAAATAAAATTACCATGAAAAAAAATTACCATGTTATCAATCTGTTGAGAAGAGAAGATGCCAATTGTCATTTCATAAAGAAATTTGCATCAAAATCGTCGGAGCAATCTGGTTTATAAAAGGGAAGACAATAACGATGAAGTTAAATGTGCCATCAGAGTATACAAGTGAAGTTAAGGAACTGCCAGATCACTGGTTGGTTGTTGCTCATCTGAATTTGTTCTTACTATTCTATTCATCAGTTAGTTAACTACTACAAGAAGACTCGAAAAATATGCTAGAATATGTTCTATTTTCCAGAGGTCGTTGCCAGAAAGTGTTCAGTGCTACCATGAGAAGAAAAAATCTGTAGCATCAATTTTGATGCCACATAAACATTTAAAGCTGTGATTACACTAAAAGACAGTCTAGTTTTGATATTTAAATATGGAGTATTCACCGAAATTGCAGCAGGCAAGTTATAGGGAATTACAATTTTTTTTATCTTCATTACAATCAACTATCATACTTCGAAGGATATGAAGAAGATGGTTACTACCGCCGATCTTCGACAAAGGGAGAAATTTCTCATTCATCTTTTCCATTATTCTCTCTTTTACGATAAATTTCTTATTTAATTTCCCTTTTGCATTTAATATGCAGATTCTTTTTGTATTTAATATGCAGATTTATTGATGGGAATGATATTATTAATTTCTTTTATTGTTATCATGATTGCAGAAGTTTTCTTGACTCATATGGGAATGATATTATTAATTTCTTTTATTTTCATCATGATTGCAGAAGTTTTCTTGCGTATGTGTCAAGAGTTAGAAATTTAAAAGACTATTTACATCTGGAAGGACATGAGTTAACGATCATAAATAGATAGGATTTATTCAAAAGAAGTCGTTACACCAGGTTGCAATTATTTTTGTAGATTTTTAGCAAACATATCAATAGTTCGGTTAACATGCACCAAACAAAGTTGTTTCTCATTGCCTATAAAGAGGCTAAGTTTGAGGAGAGACGAAGGAGCTACAGTTCTGAAAGGTTGTTGCCAAAGAGCTGTAGGATATTCTTTCTTTAGTAATTTTTATGTTCTAGAGGAAGAATCAACGATCCTCTCTGCTAGTTTGTTTTTGTATACCGAATGAAATCTTGTATTGTTTCTACTCAGGCGTAATTGGAACCAAAGATCACTACCATTGCAATCACTCTCATAGTTGACCGTGATTTGTAAGATTTATTTTTATTTTTAATAGTTGAATACAAATCTGATAAGAGATGTTAGCTCTTTTGAAGGTTAAACATTTATTATTTTATCGATTACTTGAAGTGACTGCAAATTTGATGTGTAAATAATATTTATAGTATTATTGATTAATCTTATGGTATTCATGTGCTTCAAATGTTACTGTTTATTTAAACTTTGTTTTTAAATAAGGAAGTGAACTAAAATCATATCGTTTTACATGTCAAAATCAATTATGCTCCTGCGTGTAGGATAGATTAGGTAGAGCTAATTTTTCAAAATTAGATTTTAGTTGTATTTCTTGTTGAAAGCTACAGTTTAGTAGCCATTAATCCTATGAGATTTAGTAGCTACTAAATATGTGTGTTTCTAGCTAGTTAACTTGCACTTAGATTTATTTTAGTTTACATTTCTTAGCTAATTTTATCACCTGTTGAATTAGGCATATTAAGTTAGTTGTTTAAATTATTGGATAAACTCTTATTTCAAAACAAAACCAAAATTGAGACTCTCCTTAAGAGAGCAACACATAAAGTAGACATAATAGTTAAACTTCATCCAGTAGTCATTCATAGGAAATTCTTTTAGTTCGCAAATAAATAAAATAGATGTAATTTTATTAATAGCTTAATTTAATTTATAGATTATTATTTACATTTAGTTTTAATATTTTTAATTGCATTAATTATAATTCAATAGCATAAAGTAGTTTAAAATATATTTTTCTAGGTTTAAGTTTAGATAACTCTCCTCAAGAGAATTAAAACCTAGAGGAAACGGGGCCTTTTCCCGTGAGTGTTAGCCATACCAAACATACCGGGGGCTATTTTAAGCACCTTGTATGGGCTGATTTCTGTAGTTGGCCTAGTTCATAAAATCCGGCCAACAAATGGCGCTAGAAGGAGGGCCATGAGGTAAAACAAGTGGTTTTATTTTTAATAACCATTTATCCTCTTGCTCTTTGATTTTTGAGCTTTTATATTTTTTATTCTTCTTCATCATAGACATGTGTTTAAGGGCTGGTTAGATGACAAGCTAACCATTTGAAGAGTGAATTAATATTGATTGTTTATCATTTATGGCTCATGCCCAAATTCCTGTTTGGGAATCATTTTTTAGTTTTACATTAATTGATATTCCCAATGAGATAGTTAACCTCTTGTCGAAACTTGAATTTGATGGTGAAGGCGATATATTTGCAAGGAAACACCTCAAGAAGTTTTTGTCCAAATGTAATAAACATAATATTATTGATCTTAGTGCTACTTGCAGGTTATTTTCGCTTACTCTCAAAGGACGAATCAAATGCTAGTTGGAAACATTTCCACCTAATTTATTTTTTACATGGTTTCAATTTGCACATGAATTTTTAGATACTTTTAAGGATTATGATTTTAATAAACTATGTAGTGAATTGCAGGCTCTTCGAAGGAAGAAAGGTGAGTCCTCAGAAGACTTTTTAGTAAGGCTTTCTCATATCCTTTGCAAATTTCATATTACTAATTTACCTTCTAAATCTGATCTTTTAAATATTGTTTTCAACTCTCAAGTTCGTCTTATTCAACAAAATCAAGACGTTTGTCAAAAGGATGTTTCAACAAATCATTTACCTACCCTTCTAGAAACTTCTTCCTCTATCATTGATTAAGATACTTCCATAATTTCTACCCAACCCCAAGGTGACAAGATCGAAGTAGAAGAGGTATCAACTCCTTTCGATCATTATTCTCTTCTTAAAGGAGAAAAGCATACTTCCTTTACCCAAAATCTTGAACTTATATTAAATGGGGAAGAACTTATTTATGATGAATCTATTTGTACAAATAAGGAAGTGGATTATCTTGATGAACGACAATATTCAGATTCTTTTGTTACAAAAATAGATCAAGATGAATTAATTATAAATCAAACTATATGTTCATCATTTTTTTTATTTTTGTAGTAATTTTTCTTTCGACTCAAATATCAATGAACACAAATATATTAATAATAATTTTATGTGTTCTTATAGTTTAATAGAACATATGGGATAAGATGACATATATTTTAGTCAATCAACTAGATGTTCTTCATGAAAAGAGATTAATCTTTTTCAAGCAAAGATTGATAAAAGTTTTGATTTACATGAAGGATTATCAATTAATATTGATCTCGAATCAATTTCATATGGAATGATTAAAGGTACATCGCCAAATTATATTGACAATAATCAAGTAATAAAAGAGAATTTTTTTGGAAATATTAATGATCTTTCTAAATTGAGAGACTCTTTTAATTTCCTCACTTCTAATTCTTACTTTTCTATTTATCCTGATTTATTTTCTGATTTTGATATGCGTAAGATTCCATCTTAATTATCTAACTATGTGACTTCAAAATCAAATTTTTATGAGATATCTAACATTGATGATTCATTTATTAAGCATGAGTTTGAGGGATTGGGACATATTTCATTATTAAATCATCATTCGATACAATATTTTAAAGAGAAAGAAGGTCTATTGCAAGATGGTTATGTTCAACCAATTTTTGATGAGATTAACACACCAATTCTTGTTGAAACTCAAAATGCTTGTTCTCATCAGAATCATATATATGAGAGATCTAATTTAATTGATGATAGTAAAATATTTGTCGAAGAGTTTCTTATAAATCGCGATCACCAAAAGATTACATATTTTTCATTCGATTCATCTTTAGTTATAGATCCTCTAAACAAGGTTACTTCTTTCGATATTGGCCAACTACCGATTCATTCACCTATTACATCATTTCATGATCCTACTTTGTATTTGAAACCAATTCTTCCAATTGGTAATGTGACTAATGCTAGTTATTTGATTTTTCAAATTGATTCGCCTAAGATATGTTTGCCACCTATGGATTTGATGTTGTTAGATTATACTTTGCATCCTAAGTTTTATGACAGGATTGCGAAGTGGCTCGAAAATTCTTATCTCAAAAGGTTTCAAAAAACTGGTAAATTTGTCTTACCATTATATGTAAATAGAGTTTCAAATGGTAAGGATGATATATTTCTTTTTAGTTTTCTCTTATTATCATATCATTTCTTGTTGTTGTTAGGAAAACATGTCGTTCTTACAAGATTAGAAATGCTTCGATGGTTTCATTGGATATTTCATTTTACTTGATTTTTGTATATTTGATTTCATTTTACATATGTACATATTCAGTTTAGGATTAATTCTAGATTTAGTTTAGGTTTGATTTTCTTATTATTAATTTAGTTCATTTTCAATAACGTGCAGTTAATAAAGAATGTACAAATTTCAGGATGAAGATGAAATGTTGTTTAGGGAAGTACTCATTATATTTTTATCTCTTTTAATTATTTTCTCTTATTATCAATAAATAATTAATAATGAAATGTTTACATAAAACGAATAGTAAGAGATTTTAGTCATACATAATTTGGTACTCTTCTGAATACGATTCACTCATCTTGTAATTATTCTGACAAAATTGTACAACTTAGAATTTTCATTTTTCCTTTTGTAAATAATGATGAATAAAAGGGTTCGACTTACTGAATCTTCTCATCGATTAATTAAATGAGTCCTAAAAGAATGAAGAAATATTTTAACAATTGACTGATTCTGATATTCAAATATTTTCAAAACTTTACATCAATAATAAATTTATGATACTTTTTGTGAAAATCACCATTTTGACATGCATATTATATTTCTGTCTCCTATTTTCTATTTTATATTGACCTTTATTTAAACTTTAAATCTTTATATTGTGGTCAATTTTAATATTAGGAGATTTGTTGTTATTTCTTATGCATGTCATATTTTTGTGATTTTTACGTTATTTTGTATAGCTCATCACATAGAAAGTAAGCATATCTTGAATTTTGATTTTTGAGTTTATTTACCATCTTCGACTCTCGGTCAAAGTTTCGATAATTTTTTCTTTTGGATTTCAATACATACCTTTTGGTTGAATTTTGGATTTGATTGGATTCTATCTTTTTGAGTGTTTTGGTTCAATTAGTGATTTCTATTCTTAAAATTTGTTTGGTTGATTGGTTTCAGTAGTGAATTTATTATTTTTCATCTTTTTGATCTTCCTCTTTGTTTTTAGTAAGGGAGCATTGTAGATCAATAATATTTTGATGGCACACTACTGGATGTCCATATGTCTCTCTACTAATCAACCTGATATCTTTAAAAGAAATCATTGTAAGGAATTTCTTGCCATATCAAATGTTCTTACTGTGACTGAATCACTCCTAGCCTTGAAGATTTCTTATGAACTTAGCTAATCAGTCAGTTGAACTCACGGTTATTATTCTTGTACTTTATTTTGAGAATGATATCATTAGCTAGGAAAGTTAACCTGTTGGGAAATATTTTTCTCAGAATCTTTATGAATCAATGACATTAGCCATCTTTAGGCCTTCCATATTATTATAGTAATATTATCTGGATTTGTTTCCCATCCATTAGAAAAATTTTATAAAACTAAAATAAATTTTGATTGAAGAATAGGAGGTCTCATCACGAGCTGACCTAATCATGATCATCAGCCCTGTCAGGGATAACATCATTTCTGATCACCAGGATGATGGCCCTTGGTCATAAGATCAAGGGATGGGAGGTCTCATCACGAGCCGACTTGTTTATCTCTGGCAATTATTGTGAATGATGCTGTCAATAGCTGGTTACCAGGCCAGGATAGTAGTCTTGAATCAAAGATATAATTAATATATTAAAAAAGAGAGAGAGAAAAAACAAATTTTATCTTTCAGTTATTTTTTTAATGGATGGGGAACTTATCTAGATATCTTCTTAAGGTATGGAGGTCATATCTTTATGCTAGTGTTATTCGATTATTTTAGTTGTTGAGAAAGCATTCTTGATTAGGTTTATTTGCTATGCATATATTTTAAAGTCATTCATCTTTATGAAGTTTCTGAATAACAGTTGGGAAAAATCATTTGATTGTGACAGCACTTTAAGTTCAAAATTTACTATATAGGCTAGTACGGTGAGAATGTCATGTAGTGTGAAATTTGTTATTTCAAGAAAACCTTGATGTCATTTTCCTATATCTATAACCTTCAGGTAAATATACATAGATAACTGGTTTGCCTGGCATGTCGCCATTTGTTGGCACCCCAACAACTCCCCTTGATTTTTCAAATGAAATGGACTCCTATTGTAAATTTTTGTAAATATTTGGCTTTTGATGTTCTTTCATTTTACTTTGCTTGATTGGGCTTGTGATTTAATTTGCTTCCTTGGGCTGATCTCTCGCTTTCTATGTCTCCTTTTCTTTGACTTGAATTTTATGGAAGATGATTTAATGGGCTTATGATTTCTCAAGTCTTGGCTTTGGATTGTTCACAGTTGATTCTTTTGTTGGCTTTTCATGCGATGATAACTTGATTCTTAAATTTTATTAGTCTTTTCCTAAATCTATAATACTTATGAGATCCACAGAAAATAAGAAAATTAATCATAATAACTTAAATTTCATTATTCTATTATTATCCATACTTTATATTATATAAACTTTATTATAAGAATATATTCCATATGTTCATCATTATATAAAGTTTATTGTCTTCCAAATATAATTCATTTTAACTTATATTCTTGATAAAACATTTTTAAGAAAACCTTTTAATGTATTAAATTATATTTTAATAATATTGAAATTCAGTTTTCTTTTCCTTTAAATATTTATTCATAATCATAGCCTTGATGATAATTTTCCATGATATCTCAAATAAATAAGTTATGTGATCATTTCTTGAAAATTGGCGTGCTTAGTTTATGGATTCATGTGGTGAATGATACCTTACTCTAAATATTGATTGTTCCTTGCAAGGATATTTAAGATAAGATAGCACTAATGTGTCATATTCTCATAAATATGTTATAAGAGACATTGGATGCATTAATTACTTGGAAACAAGTGGATTTATGCCATTTAGAAATATTTAAATTTCTAAAATTAGACATTGAAAACTCTAAGTTCTTTAAAATTATTTTAACCACGTGATATTATCCACCTTAATGCAATAGAATCATACTATTTAAATATGATACGGGGTGTTCTTCTCTCTTATTTGGGCAGGGTATTCTTCATATATCAGGTATAAGGAGTGTAACATTTACTTATTCATCGAGAACACTGAAGAGCGAGATCACACCAAGTGAATAAATATTTAATTGTTTTATCAACTTATTAAATGAAGGAACATTTGTCATATCACTCCAACTAATAGTGAGATAACCGGCAAAGAAGAGAGAAACATATTTCATTGAATGTTGCTGAGATTGCCATGAAATAAAATTACCACGTTATCAGTCTATTGAGAAGAGAAGATGCCAATTGTCATTTCATAAAGAACTCTGCATCAAAATCATCGGATCAATCTGGTTTATAAAAGGGAAGAGGATAACGATGAAGTTAAATGTGCCATCAGAGTATACAAGTGAAGTTAAGGAACTGTCAGATCACTGGTTGGTTGTTGCTCATCTATATTTGTTCTTACTATTCCATTCATCAGTTGGTTATCTACTACAAGAAGACTCGGAAAAGAGGCTAGAATATGTTCTATTTTCCAGAGGTCATTGCCATAAAGTATTCAATGCTACCTTGAGAAGAAAAAATCTATAGCATCAATTTTGATGCCACATAAACATTTAAAGCTGCGATTACACTAAAACACAATCTAGTTTTGATATTTAAATACGGAGTATTCACCAAAATTACATCAGGCGAGTTATAGGGAATTACAAGTTTCTTTATCTTGATTACAATCAACTATAATACTGTAGAAGGATATGAAGAAGATGGTTACTACCACCGATCTTCGACAAAGGGAGAAATTTCTCGTTCATATTTTCCATTATTCTCTCTTTTACAATAAATTTCTTATTTAATTTCCTTTTTGTATTTAATATGCAGATTTATTGATGGGAATGATATTATTAATTTCTTTTGTTTTCATCATGATTGCAGAAGTTTTCTTTCATATGAGTCAAGAGTTAGAAATTTAAAAGACTATTTACATCTGGAAGGACATGAGTTAACGATCATAAATATATAGGATCTATTTGAAAGAAGCCATTACACTAGGTTGCAAGTAGTTTTGCATATTTTTAGCAAGCATATCAATGGTTCGGTTAACATGCACCAAACAAAGTTGTTTCTCATCGCCTATAAAGAGGCTAAGTTCGAGGAGAGACGAGGGAGCTACAGTTCGGAAAGGTTGTTGCCAAAGAGCTATAGGATATTCATTCTTTTGTCATTTTTATATTCCAGAGGAAGAATCAACGATCCTCTCTGCTAGTGTGTTTTTGGATACCGAATGAAATCCTGTATTGTTTCTAGTTAGGCGTAATCGGAACTAGAGTTCACTACCATTTCAATCACTCTCATAGTCGACCGTGATTTGTAAGATTTATTTTTATTTTTAATATAGTTGAATACAAATCTGATAAGAGATGTTAGCTCTTTTGAAGGTTAAACATTTCTTATTTTATTGATTACTTGAAGTGACTGCAAATTTGATGTGTAAATAATATTTATAGGATTTTTGATTAATCTTATGGTATTTATGTGCTTCAAATGTTTACTGTTTATTTAAACTTTGTTTCTAAATAAAGCAGTGAACTAAAATCATATCGTTCTACATTTCAAACTCAATTATGCTCCTGTGCGCAGGATAGATTAGGTAGAGATGATTTTTCAAAATTACATTTTAGTTTTATTTCATGTTGAAAGCTACAGTTTAGCAGCCATTAATCCTATGAGATTTAATAGTTGCTAAATCTGTGTGTTTCCAACTAGTTAACTTGCACTTAGATTTATTTTAGTTTACATTTCTTAGCTAATTTTAGCACCTGTTGAATTAGGAATATTATGTTAGTTGTTTAAATTATTGGATAAACTCTTATTTCAAAACAAAACCAGAATTGAGACTCACCTTAAGAGAGCAACACATAAAGTAGACATAATAGTTAAACTTCATTCAGTAGTCATTCATAGGAAATTCTTTTAGTTCGCAGATAAATAAAATAGACGTAATTTTATTAATAGCTTAATTTAATTTATGGATTATTATTTACATTTAGTTTTAATAGTTTTAATTGCATTAATTATAATTCAATAGCATTAAGTAGTTTAAAATATATTTTTCTAGGTTTAAGCTTAGATAACTCTCCTCAAGAGAATTAAAACCTAGAGATAGCAGGGCCTTTTCCCGTGAGTGTTAGACATACCAAATATACCGGGGGCTATTTTAAGCACCTTGTATGGGCTGATTCTCTGTAGTTGGCCTAGTTCATAAAATCTAGCCACCAGAACCCTTGAATGTAATCGAAACTACTTGGGCTCAATGAGATTAACTCATTCTCCAATTGATGTGCTCTTATCTCATCGTGTATTCTGAAGAGAGACTCAAGTTTGGTCCATACTTGGTTTGGAGTGGTCAAACCACCAAGATGAAAAATAAAATCATGATAAATAGAGATACAAATAAACCCATAGGCTTTACCTGTTTGATTATGCCACTTATATTTCTCAACAACATCATTTGACTCATTCTCTAAAGCCATAGGGACTTTGTAGAGACCCTTACTGCGCAACATAATGCCAATTTTGGCCTTCCATTCATGATAGTTGTAAGGAGATAGGATCATAGATAAAGAGGAGTATATCCTTATTTGTTTTTTCACTCCTAGAGATACTCTCTACAATCTGGACAAAATAAACTAGAAGAAATACTTGTAAGCTTAATTCAAGATCTTCTTCAGAGAAAGACTAGATGCTTGATGTGCTTTGATATAGAGGGATGATAGCTTGGGATCCTTAACATATGATAGCATTAATATATTGATAACCTGGGAGCTCTGATACCTTGTAGAAATTGAGGCTATGATACCATGTGGAAAAACAAGATAAGGATCTAACTACAAGATATTTGTCACAAGCATGCACAAGAAAAATAGAGAGAGAAATAATGAGAATGAACACAAGAGAAGTGAAGAATGATAATTGATTGATTATTAAATTTGTAATACATCCTTATAAAGTAAAATAGAGTTGCTAAAAGAAAACTCATGCTAGCTCATAAAGCAAGCTTACTAAATATGATAAACCCCCATAGGTGACTAAAGCACTTTCCAAATTTGTCAAGGAGATCACGAATTGGATTTATCATGAGTGAGTGATGATGAGTGATGGAAAAACTTGCTAATCATGGAATATGGAGAGAAAATCATGGAGGATGAGTTGGTCACAAAAGATACCAGTTTCTAAGTTTGATTATATTTCCCTTGTCTACTGAAAGGCAGGAATAAAACTGTATAAAGGAAGAAAATACAGGAAGGCGTAGTTTCTATTCTGAGCAATCAATAAAGTTGGAATCATCTAACCAAAATCAGTATAAAGGTGATCATGGGGTAAATATGGAAAGTATTTACCAAGTGGTGCAAGTGGAGGCCAACTACCTAGTATAGAATATAAGAAGTTAACCATAAATGATTAATTATTTTTATCCTAAGTATGGAGTGGGTTTATAATATTCTAACATAGATGAGTATCGAAAATTGTCGGAAATTATGGACACTCCAACATCTATATTTCAGTTTCCCATTTCTTATACCCAAGGAATGGTATCCATGCATGAGAATTTTTTCATAGTGAGTTCTAGGATCTAGAGAAATATTCACAAATCTAAGTTATTCACAAAATATGCAAGAGAACGACAAAAGAGAACAAAATAACACACATAGATGGTGCCAATAACTGATATCTCTATTAGTGTACAACTTGTATATCTATATGGTACATACTTATAATACAATGGGGAAAATTTGCAATCCCTTGGAGGCCATCTAGATGCATAAAAGTGTTAGGCTAGGATTTGACCCCTAAAACCCCCCTAGGTTGACCAATAGGCTCCCAAACCATACCAAACAACCACGAATGCAACTTGGAACATGTATGGAGGCATGTTGGATCATAAATGAAGGCATGATAGGCATGGGTGAACACATGTGTAAGTGGGAGAGTCTCTAGGATCCAATAAACTCCCAAGAAGACCACAAAACAACCACATTCACACACTAGCACCCCTAATCAAACATATTCCAAGAATTAAGGGATAAGGAGTGGTCTATAATTAATGACGGTTCCTAGTTTGACATAATTATTAAACTAGAGCACCTCAACTATGAGTTAATGAGCCAGAAATCACCTAATAGACCAATATTGATAAGTATAACCTAAGTAGGATCATATAAAATAAGTACAATACAAATGAAAACGACTCCTAGGTGTAATACCATGGTACTAAGGTATATTAATGCTCTAACACCCCCCTTTAATCCTAACTTAGTACAACTTATACCAAATTTTTATTGAGGCCTTGGCAACTAAGGCTGAAGTCACCTCTTACAACAAAATTCTTATTTGTCCATGTAAAACGAGGAAAGAGGCAAAACCTCATGTGGAAAATCCTCCTTCAAAAATGGACATGATAGAGATGATAAAAAATGTATTCAACAGTTCCTCTTCTTCACTTGAATGAGCTGGAAGAACAACTTCTTGGTGATGGATCACTTGGTGAAGATGTTGTGGATTCCAAGATCATGCATCAATGTGTTGTAGACAAAGATCATGTGGAAAGGCCCTTTGATGGTCATCATTTTCTAATGGAGGAGAATCATAAGAATGTCTTTTTCCTTCAAGCATACTCTAATCTAGAATAATAATCAATCATGGAAAATATATCTCTACAAACACTTTCCCAAATAACATCAAAAGAGTCAACAAAATATGCCTCATGTGTAGATGTCATATCATGAATAAAACCATGAATCATCTTCCCAGTTTGGTGAAGCACCTTCATAACTCTGTGAAAAATATCATGAGTCTCTGAAACATTAGAATATATGTCATATACATCATAAAATATCATAGGCATGGTGTCTCCATGAGCGAATGGGTCCATAGTGGAAGAAGAGTGAGAAACTAGATCACAATAACAGTTGAGCAAACCTGGAGGGTCTGTAGATTTGAAATTTGAACCATGGGTGGTGAGATCAAGTCCAGAAATATGGAACAACAATCCCATGAAGGCCAATTCCATGGATTTCCAACCAATTGTTATATTTTTATCATCATTCAAGATAGCATTATATTATGATCTTTAACTAAGAGAACAACAAGCACAACAACCAAACATAAGAGACAATATACACAAATATTTTCCTTGGGGAAACCATAAAGGAGAAAACCCCGCAACTTCCTCAGAGATGGAATCAGCACCAAAAGTAAAACCTGAAAACATCAAGATGATCTCCTGATAGTAGTAGTCTCTCTCTCTCTGATCCTAGCTTCTTCTCTCTCACTCATGCGCCCTAGTGAGTGAGTGTGTGTGTGATAAATAGAGAGTCTCACTCTCTATTTATATTCTTTCATTCACTTAATGTCCACTTCAACATGTCAACCCCACTTAACAATTACTTACGAGGGCTGACATCTCTAGGAGAGTCTAATAACCCTAGTGCCCCACAACTGTAGGGACTTTCCCCTCCGATCAACAAGGAGGGTTAACCTTGACACAATTGTGGGGACTATTGCCCCGAATTACAATGGAGGGTTAACCTCAATGACTTTACATGACTTGTTTACATTATTGAATATCCTGATTGAAACATTGGGGCATGACATGACTCAATTACATTATAGATACTTCCCAGAATAAACATCGGGGTACAATACATAACATATACAAGTGAATACATTCTAAAGTTACAAATACATCAACAGTCCCTCTTAACTAGGAAGGTATTCTATCGACACAATTTATCAACACAAGTCTTCTTCTCTGTATCATCTGGATCATAATCAAGTCATCTTCATCTTCAATTCATATTCATCGTCAAGTCATCTTCATCTTCAAATCATCTTCATCTTCAAGTCATCTTCATCTTCAAATCATCTTCATCTTCAAGTCATCTTCATCTGGATCTAGATCATCACTCGATTTGGATCATTATCACTAGATCTGGATCATCACTCGATCTGGATCAACATCACTGGATCTAGATCATCACTAGATATGGATCATCTCTGTTGGATCAACATCGATGGATCTGGATCATCACTGCTGGATCATCATCACTGGATCTAGATCATCACTCGATCTGGATCATCAATGGGTTATCATCACTGGTGTTATCTCTTGATTCTTCTAGTCATAGGAAGTTAGACAGAGCCAGCCCTTTCTCATGTTGGTTGTAGGCCTATCCCCTAAGTAGGTCTTCAACTTCTTTAGCACTTATATTTGACCCAGTTAGAAAGGCTCGTCCAGCACTTATATTTGACCATGGGAGGGCCCGACCTACCCCCATATCAGAATGGCACGCCCAACACTCACATCTGACCATGAGAGGAACACATCCACCATCATGCAAGGAATGGCCCAGCTCTTACATCTGACCATGGGAGGGCCCATCCTGCCCCCATGTCAGAATGGTCCGGCCCTTACATCTAACCATGGGAGGGCGTAGCCCTTACATCTGACCATGGGAGGGCCCATCCTACCCCCATGTCAAAATGGCTCTCATTCCAAGAATAAGGGTTCCTGGTAACTGACCAGGTGCCTCCATTCTCCTAGAGAATGGCATCAACCCTTACATCTGACCATGGGAGGGCCCATCCTACCCCCATGTCAGAATGGCCCATCCCTTACATCTGACAATGGGAGGGCCCGGCCTGCCCCCATGTCAAAATGGCTCTCAGTCCCAGACTGAGGGTTCTTGGTAACTAACCAGGTGCGTCCATTCTCCCAGAGAATGGCATTAGCCCTTATATCTGATCAAGTGGGAACACATCCCTCAATCACATTAGAATGGCCCTGCACTTATATCTGATCATGTGAGACTACATCCCACAATCATATCAGAATGGCCCTCAGTCCTAGACTAAGTATTCCTGGTAATTGACCAGGTGCCTCCATTCAGAGAAAGGAATTCAACACTTATATCTGATCGTGTGGGAACACATCCCACTGTCGCCTCAGAATGGCTTAGCACTCACATCTGACATGGAAGGAACCAATCTTCCCGCCATGATAGAATGGCTCAGCCCTTACATCTAACCATGGAAGGAACCAATCCTCTCACCATGTCAAAATGGCTCTCAACTCTAGGCTGAGTATTCCTGGTAAGTGACCAGGTGCCTCCATTCAGAGAATGGAATTCAGCACTTATATCTAATCATGTAGGAACCAATCCTACAGTCATGTTATAATGGATCAGCACTTATATCTGACATGCAAGGAACCAATCCTCTCATCATGACAGAATGGCTTAGCCCTTACATCTGACCATGGAAGGAACCAATCCTCTCACCATGTCAAAATGGCTCATAGACTCATCACTTCTCCTTGGAGGGAACCTCAATCTAGAGAACACCAAGCTTCTCCCTCAAACTTCACTTTGGCCAATGGCTTAGTCAATAGATCAGCTCTCTGTTCATCCATCGCAACATACTGGAGTGTCACTACTCCTCTTTGCACCATATCCCTGATATAGTGATATTTGATCTCGATATGCTTCGACTTGTCAAGGAACACCGGGTTCTCCGACAACTTCACACAAATATGGTTGTCGCAATATATACAAGTAGCATCTAACTGGAGATCAAATAAATTAGACAGTAGCTTCCTTAGCCATACCACCTCACAACTAGCTAAACAAGCTATGACATAATCTACTTTAGCTGTACTCAGTGCCATGCAAGACTGTTTCCTACTAAACCAAGAGATCATGCTTGATCCCACACTGAAGCAACACCCTGAGGTGCTCTTTCTATCGATGGCGCTACCTGCCCAATCTAAATCAACATAACCTTCCAGGTTAATATTCTAATTCATCTCATACTTGAGCCCATAATCAACTATACCCTTTAGGTACCTCATAATATGCTTTGCAACAATCAAGTGAACATGTCTCATGTCTGTCAGGAATTGGCTCAAGGTGTTCACAACAAAGCAGATATCTGGTCTCGTATTCATCAGGTACATTAAGGACCCAATCATCTGATGATACATCATGGCATCAACCAATTCTAATGAAGAAACACTCAGTAGCTTCAAGTTCGATGCCATAGGTGTGGTCATGGCCTTGTAGTCCATCATCCTGAACCTCTTCAGGATCTCTACTGCATGCTTCCCTTGTCCCAGGGAGATTCTGCCACACCTCCATGCCTAGAAAGTAGTGCATCATATCCAAGTCCTTCATCTCGAACTCAGCATCAAGTCTCCTTCTTGCAACTTCTGTCAAGAACAAGTCATCGACATATAACATGAGAATCACTAGTCTTCCACCTTCAACCTTGAGGAAAAGGTTGGAATCCTCTTTACTCTTAGTAAATCCTAGAGTCACCAGTAAGCTATACATCCAGTCGTACCATGTCAAACCTCAAGATCTTCTGTAGTCACTACCTCTGAAGTGAAGCATCATACTCCCTCCATCTTTTGTACTCTATGCACTCCTTTCGTGAGAAGCCTCGTGCTATGAATGTTTCCTTGTATCCCACGATGTTTCCATCTGCTGCATGACAGAACTATGAACTTCCCTTCATGTATCGATACTGCATCCTAGACATCATTCTTCTTGAATTGGTCTTCCCTTTCTTCTTGGTTACTTATTCATAGCTGGAAGGTTCTGCATCAATGATATCGTTGCATTTGTCATATTATTCTTTATCTGTCATCACCTATTCTTCGGAACAAGTCTCATCCTTCTTTTCTTGTAGGTGATTATGTACGTGATCTTTCCTACAAGTCAAATGCATTAGTTGTATGGTTAGAAACATTTCATATGGCATATTCATAATGGAAAATTATTATGCATAAATATATGATCATGCAACTATTTTAGCCAATACAACATTCATCCATATCTCACGGAAACTTTTCTAGATGCCTTCCATCTCCACCAGGACAACATTGAGATTGTGCACTAATCCAATATGTTAGCAAAGAGGTTTCATTCTAGATAAGTAGCAATGGAGAGTTATATAGAACCATGAGCTACTTACCCATCACATGCATATTAGTAGTATACTATCATTAATGCAAACATTCTATCATGCATAATACATCAACTGAATATAAACAAATGCATAACAAAAACAATATCATAAAATGACAATTGAATACTTATATTTATTTGTTTTGTGGGTAGACTCCTTCTTTCAGCTTCATCATCTTCTTCATTCATAATAGCATCATTTCTTATCCAAATGCTCAAGATGGATAAGAGGCTCTTCAAGAATTGATTCCTTCGTATTCCTCATCGCTTGAGGGATCTTCTTTGGATGGTGAGAGCTTGATCTTTAGTTGCTCCCATCTTATCTTCTCTTATTATGAGTCAAGCTTCTTCTTCTTCCCAAAGTCTGCTGAAAGTAATCACTTCCTTCTGGCACACATTCCTTGCATGAATGGATTCCCATGATTCTGGGAGGCCATTCAAGGTGGCTGTCACCACTAATGCATTCTCCACTTCTTCTTCTACTACTACAAGTTGTTCTTTGATTTGAGAGACCCTCGTAAAGTATGACTGTATGGTCTCTGCATTTTGGATCTTCACATTCTTCAACTGTTTTCTCAAAGTCATATTCTGATTTATGTTCTTCCCTTTAAATAGCTTGGTCAAGGAATCAAATATCTTTGGTTTCTTTAGGGAAGACACTTGTGGTACAAGGTGATCCGTGATTGAATCAACAATGATCTTCTTGGCCTTGACCAAGTTCTTCTTGTGTAAGGATTTTAGCCTCATCTGCCTCTAGAATGGAGCCTCTCTACTTATGTAGGTGTCCAATTCATTTCCTTCAAGAACTAGTGACATCCTATACTTCCAAGCTTGGAAGTTGTCAGCCTCACAAAGCTTGTCATCAAGCTAATGTGATAGATAGCTTTGAAATGATAACCTCAAATGAAAATAGCAAAAGATTAGATCTTACCGATTTGAGGTGTCCATCCTGGTTCCGGAGTTGGTTGATCTAGGGTTTGTCAAAGAAACCCTAATTTTCAAAACTTGGAATCTTTCAGATCTGATTGGATAAAAGGATATACTTCTTTAAGGTGAGCTATCCAATGTACTCTTTTTCTGAAAACACTGGAGGAAATATCTCGGAATAGGAAGCCCTAGTTTTCCAATTTCTTATGCAGAAATGCCTGATACTATTTCTGCGATATCTTAGAAATTACTACTCCTCTGTGTCTAAAACTTCATACTGAGGTAGAATCCCCTGTCCTTGTTCCAGCACCATAGGTTTCAGCAGAATTGATTTCATCAATTGGGACTTATGATCATTTTCCCAAGTTAATTTTTTTCAAGACTATTCATCATAGTGGAGTTGTATGGACTACCACGTGTCACTGTTTCATCTTCGGGGTCTAAAAATTCTACCACATAAAGTAAAGTATGTTCCCTTTCTGGAACATATTCATAAATTTCATTTGGACCTTTGTAGCCCGAGATATAGAAATTATCCCTAGGTGTCCTGTTTAGGGATGAATCCTGGGAGAGACTGAAACCCTAACTTGGACAGATCATATCTCCTAGAATATAGCGAATCTGAGGCTGCACTTTGGATACAGTGTAAAGTAGGATTTTCTTCATCTTGTGAAAGTTTCAGATCCTGATCCTTCTCTAATCCTGAGATATAGAGAATGTACCAAAACATATTAGTTTTAGTATTTTAGAGTTTTTCTGGCACGGGGTCAAACTAGGGTTTGACTTTCCCGGAGTTATACCCAACCAAAAATCTTGACCCAGGTCTCTAAACTTCAATTTTGATGAGGAGAGAAATCCTATGTCGGGCTCACTAAAAAATTCTTCTTCTGTAAATAGCCCTAATTTCCCGCACCAAAAACTGAAAATGCTCGGAATCGAATTCCGCTTCAACAGAAAGATGCACCCTTCAATGGAGAGTCATCCTAGCATACTTTTGTTGATGGATTGTGGAGAGAGACCCAAAAATTAAGAAGCCCTAGCTTCTGTAGCTGCATAATGTCTTCTTCTCAGGTTAGCTCTGATACCATGTTATATTTTTATCATCATTCAAGCTAGCATTATATTAGGATCTTTAACTGAGAGAACAACAAGCACAACAATCAAACATAAGAGACAATAGACACAAATATTTTCCTCAGGGAAACCATAAAGGAGAAAACCCCGCAACTTCCTTAGAGATAGAATCAGCACCAAAAGTAAACCTTGAAAACATAAAGATGATCTCTCGACGGCAGTAGTCTCTCTCTCTGATCCCAGCTTCTTCTCTCTCACTCATGCGCCCCAGTGAGTGAGTGTGTGTGTGATAAATAGAGAGTCTCACTCTCTATTTCTATTCTTTTGTTCACTTAATTTCCACTTCAACATGTCGGCCCAACTTAACAATTACTTACTAGGGCCGACATCTCTAAGAGAGTCTAATAACCCTAGTGACCCATAACTATGGGGACTTTGCCCTCCGATCAACAAGGAGGGTTAACCTTGACACAATTGTGGGGACTATTTCCCTGACTTACAATGGAGGGTTAACCTCAATGACTTTGCATGACTTGTTTACATTATTGAATCTCCCAATTGAAACATCGGGGCATGACATGACTCAATTACATTATAGATACTTCCCGAAATAAACATCGGGGTACAATACATACAATATACAAGTGAATACATTCCATAGTTACAAATACATCAACACCAATGAATGACATACAAGACATAAAAGCAACATACACAAGTGACATAGCATTGGAAACTAGGCAATTTTGAGATTTTCCAACTAGTGAACTTGAGGGTTGTCAAGTTTTTTGGGAATCAAATGGTTGGTGAAATGAGTATATGACTATCATAGGATATATATCAGCCTATATATCACCTTAATAATTATAATAGGAATGATATTAATGAAGTGGGAAATATATTTCAGAAGACACATCGGGAACTAGTAAAAAATGACTAGTTTCTAGAGGAAACTTTGGTAAATTGGTTGGGGTTTCTTCCAAGGAAGGGATGGAGGTTTAAAATTCTGATATATAAAAATGTAAATCAGAAATAGAGACATAATAAATGTATATATGAGAATTTGTTTCTCCCATTCACACAAAGCATGCGCAGGCTTACCATATTCTTGCTTGCGCTCCCATCTTCTTGCAAAATCTAGAACACCAATATTGTTCTCCTAAAGGAGCTTGGTCATGATGTACATATTCTTTCTGAATCAAGATATTTCATCATGTGAACCTTTGTACTAAAAAAATTTGGTTCTCTCTCTCTTTCTCTTCATCCTCTTGGATTTCGAATCCTCGCCAGTTGAAGTGGAGCTTTTTGTATCTGAATGCTTCTTCTCCTTCTCTCTTTGTTGCTTCAAATACTTGAATTTCTTCTTGCCTTTGGCTTGATTTAAAACACTAGAAGAAAGGGATTGATCCTTATTGGATCTGATGGTACCCATTTGCACTAACTTCTCTTTCTCCTGAGTCAATGACTCCATTAAGTCTGCTAGCACAGGCATCCTCCAACTTCTAGTTGTGATCTTGCTTGAGTGGAATGTCGAAACAAACATAGAATACTCAGGCCCTAGATTAGAAAGGATAGACAAGATAATTTGATCATATTTCTTCTCTATGCCAGACTATTTTAGCTGAAGCACTAGCACTTTGAACTTGGTGAAGAAGTCTTGGATTGTCTTACAGTGAGTTGGACTCAGTGAGAATAGCTCATTTTCTAGTTGATGTGCTCTCATCTCATCAGTATTCCCAAATAGTGACTCAAGCTTGATCCAAACTTCATTGGGTGTGCCAAGACTATCTACATGTAATAAAATATCTCTCGAAGGGCTGAGGCAAAGCATATCAAATTCCTCATCAAGTCTATTGAAGTACTTATCTTTCTCCATAGCAGAGTTGGGCTCGGTCTCAGTCCCCATGGTGACTCTATAAAGGACTTTCAAACTTATTTGGATCACTATTTTGGAATTTCGTTCAAAATAGTTGAATGGGGTCAGCAATACACAAGTCTGCTCCATTATGCTTGCGCACTGTGTGACAGAAACATTGTTGTACCTGCAACGCAAACACTCAAATTTTCTAGAAAATGCCCTAAAAACAACTCAAACATGCTCTAATACCATGCCAGAATCACTTCACAGAGAGATCTAGGAGCTAGAGAAATATTCACAATCTAGGATATTCACAAAATATGCAATAGGACAACAAAAGTGAACAAAATAACACACACAAATGGTGCCAATAACTGATCTTTCTATTAGTGTACAACTTGTAGATTTGTATGGTACATACTTATAATACAATATGGAAAATTCGTGATCCCTTGGAGGTCATCTGGATGCATACAAGTGTAAGGCTAGGATTTGACCCCTAAACCCCCCATAGTTTGACCAATAGGCTCCCAAACCATACCAAACTATCACAAATTCAAGTGTGAACATGTATGGAGGCATTTTGGATCGTAAATGAAGTCATTCTAGGCATGGTTGAACACATGTGTGAGTGGAAGAGTCTCTAGGATCCAATAAATGCCCAAGAAGACCACAAAACAACCACATTCACACAGTAGCGCCCCTAGTCAAACATATTCCTTGAATTAAGGGATAAGGAGTGGTATGCAATCAATTAAAGCTCCTGGGTTGATAGAATGATCAAACTAGAGCACCTCAACTATCAGTATGATCAAAGTGGAGTTCCTCAACTGTGAGTTAATGATCCATAAATCACCTAATAGACCAATATTAATCAGTATAACCTAAGTAGGATCATATAGCATAAGTACAAGACAAATGAAAACTCCTCCTAGGTGTAAGACCATGGTACTAAGGTAGATTGATTCTCTAACACCATGAATCCCATTTCACTATCAACACCTTTGAACTTTCACGGGTTAACCAACAAATATTTAGATGCTTTTTGTTCGAGTTTGGTAAGTTGTGATCAATTTATGACCACACTAGTATAGATCTACAAAAACTAAAATTATTTTTGGACACCTTGAATGGGGCATCCCTAAGGTGGTTTATGGTTCTCGGTGTTGGTACCATCACTACCTAGGATGAAATGAAGTGAACCTTCCTCAAGAAGTACCACAAATACTGTAGATACCAATACCTAAGAGAAGATATTTTTAAGATGATGTAGAAGGAGGATAACCTAGAATACTATGTGGAACATTTCCAGTATAATTTACATAGGTATTCATATACCTCTTTGGGTGGAAAAGTCTTAAGACCATCTTAATCAAGGTAATAAACAACAAGTGGATTGACATGTTAAATATAATAGGAAAAGGGGATATCTCGAAGTAAATATACAACACAATCTGTGACTATTGCAGAAGGTGCTCATGAGGATCCTCTAGGAATAGAGTAAGGATTAGAGACCTTCCTACCAGGGCTATAAATTCAGCTAGTGGGGGAGTAACCAGGGTGGAAATTGGTACGTTACTAGAATATTTCAAAACTGACATCCTTGAAACATTGTCTTCGCAGATGAACATGTTTCAATCCAAACAAACACAATTCAAATTTTAGAAGGAACTCACAACCTTATGTCTAAAATACAAACAAAAACATGCCTCCATACAATTCTCAGTGAAAACTATTTAAGTGTGTGATACCTGCGATCAAGAACACCCCAAGAAATTATGCCCATCTTTATCATGGCGAAAGGTAGTTTACCATAACACCAACAATGAGGTTGAACAAGTCTATTTTCTAGAACAAAAGAAACCATGGAAATCGTAACCTCCATGTATCAACAAAGATTCTTTTTCATTTTATAATACTTGGAATGGTCAGTATAATTCTCAACAACCACAATTTCCTACTCCCCACTGGAAAATCCCCAGCAATTTCAATATCCTTCACCATGGGTACAATGGCCATATTAGTCTACAAAATACTACTTGGTCGTAGAACTGGTGAAATCGTTCTTTACCATATAAAAATTTCTAGTACCTCAACCCTAATTTTCCTTACCATTACCCCCACAACTACCTATACAACCACAATTACAACTTCCAATTAATCCACTGATGAATTCTACAATAAATGCCCCTACAGTTATGTAAGTTTTAAACCTATGTAAAGAAGAAAAGAATACATATTATTTTAATCAAAATAGATATTAGAACACAACAATCACACATAAAACATTGATATTTACCTTGGAAAACCTTAACCAGGAAAACCAACAAACCTTGGAGAAACACCTCTTGTTTTCTCATTATCATTATGAATTACTCACAATACAAAATATAGGTATTCTGTAGGATCCAATACACTAATTTGTTAACCTATATTTGAAAACAGACCCCAGTCCCTTAACCGGGATTAAATTACACATTTTTAGAAAAATTCCCAAAATATCAAAAAACAACCCAAAAAAATTTGGCGCTCGATGCGCTTGCATCGAAAATGGACTAGCAGTCGTTTTCATGAACTAGGTGAAGGGATCGTTAGGTGCATCACTCACAGTCCCAACCCCCACCCACACATGAAAATAATATAACACATACCCAACATTCTCCCACTTGTTGTTTATTTACATAGCAATGATTCAAGTACTCATAGGATTGGCATAGCTTCAGGGCATCAATTCCCATCGATTCTCTACACCAAGAGAACTTCTCAGTACTAAAAAACTTTGTTAATGAGTCTACAAAATTATTCAAGGTGTCAACCTTTTCCAGCAAAACCTTCTTTTCTTTAAACATATCTCTCATAAAGTGATATTGCACATCAATATTCTTTGTCTTAGCATGATATGGAATGTTCTTTTCCAAGAAGATTTCACTTTGGCTATCGCAATATAAACTTACAGCATTTTGTACAAACCCAACACTTAAACATAGTATATGCAACTATATTGCTTATTTGTTGGCATGTGTGGCTACCATGTATTCAACTTTTGTAGTCGAGAGTGCAACAACATCTTATCTCTTTCTTATCCAATTGATAGATCCTCCAAATAGGTTAAATACATACCCACTTATATATCTTCTATGATCAATATCTTCAGTGAAGTCTTCATCAACAAATCCATGTGCATCTATTACTTTGTCTGGTCCATGTCTTCCTTGGTAGTAGATTGCATAATCTATGGTTCCACACAAATATTTGAAGACCCTCTTTAAAACTGTCTAATGCTCTTTCCTTGGTTTTGACATATATCTACTAAAAAATGCTACTGTATGAGAAATGTCTAGTATGATACATACCATTGCATACATAAAACATCCAACTACACTAGAATATGGAACTTATGACATATATTTCTTCTCTCCCTATGTCTTGGCACACTTCTCTACAAATAACTTTACACCTACAAGAATGGGTACCTTGACCGACTCACTTTTCTGCATGTTAAATCTCATGTGAACAAGTCATAAAGCACTTCACATGGGATATTATTGGCCCACTATATTCTAGGATGCAAAAAATATGTAAAGGGATGAGAGAGATATCAAAAAATGGGCCAATGCATTCAATCCAATAAGATGTCGCTACAAGCAAAACTAGTGATGGAACCTTTCAAGAAGTGGAATCTTGAGTTTGTAGGCCCAATAAACCCCCCATCCCATAAAAAATATTGCATAGTAATGTGTAGAGAATACATGACCAAATGAGTCGAGGCAAAGTCTCTCCCAAGATCCACTAAGCAGGTTTTCATCGACTTCTTATATGAGTAAGTTTTTGTTCGATATGGAATGCCAAGAGAAATTATCACCAATGTTGGAGAACAGTTCATAGGAAACAAAATTGAAGAACTTTGTGAATAACATGGGATCAAATACCGAATCACTTCTCCTTACCACCCACAGGAAAATGGGCAGGTTGAGAGAACCAACAAGGCATTGGACTTATAATAAAAGGTGGCCAGTCATTTTTATGATTGCGAATATCGACTACTAGAAGCTTTATGGGATTGTAGGATGACTTGGCATAATACAACAAGATTTTCCCCATTTGAATTGGTATATGGTAAGTTCCCAATACTTCCCATTGAGTTTGATATTAGCACATTGAGGATTAATGTAGAGGTCAGGTTGGATTTGACAACAACATAGAAGCATCATATGGATCAGATAAATGAACTCAATTAGATTTATTGGCTACAATTCCCACACTGACATTATGCAATGGCAACATGCAAAGTGGCATGAAAATATTATCAAAAAATATTGTTCCATCCTACAAACTAGGAATTGTTGTATGACTCTAGATTCAAATATTTCAAATGAAAAATTTTCACTAGATTGTTGGGCCCCTATGAAATAGACATGGTCTTCGACAATGGAACTACTAAATTAGTAACTATAGATGGAGAGTGCAGCCCACTTTTTTCCAATGGACACCATCTGTGGTTATATCATCAACTAACTTCCAAGGATTCCTTCATCAAACATTTTTCTTCCACTCTTCAAATAGTATTGATGCATGAGGAGATATAGGCATCCACACCTTCACCAACATGAGTTATTTTAATTACAATAAATATTTATAACTGTGAAATCTCCATTGGATCACAGTTAGACAAATGTCGAAAAAACTAATTTTCTAACAGATAGCATTTAAAAAGGAAAAAAAGAAAGAAACTTTGCTTTGATCCATTTTTGTCCTAATCAAATAATGAATTCTCAAATCTTTGAATGTTTTAACTCTTATTTTATTTACAAGGATGCTTGAATTTTTAAAATAAATAATCTTGTTAGTTCTATTGATATCATGTTACTTGTCCAAGTAGGAACATGGTCAACCATTAAAAATTTCCCCAGTAAAAACACCAACATAATGTTGAACCTTGTATAAGTAGTACCACAAGAATAATGTTGAATATTGTCTAAGTAGAAGCATTAGGAAACAATAAAAAACCTGAATCACTTGGAGAGCATCCATTTTCCCAAGTCACAGAACGAGTTCATATTGCTCTAAATCACTTAGTAGAATGCTCTACATGTTGTTACTTCTACTATATTTATCCATAGTTCAAATATTGCATTAATCACTTTTTCATGAGGACAAATCACCTGAGGATGTTCCCCATCATAATAATTCACACTTTCCAGTGCCATCAAAGCACATCATGCTGCTACATGAATGACTAGTCACAGCCACGCAAGGTAAGTAAAGCAAGTACAAACCACTTAAGCACTTATTTTATTTTGTTGGAATGAATGTAATACGTAAATTTGTTTGTTACCATCCCATCCACGGATGTGGACACCCAAAGTCATTAAGTTGGAGGGTATGTCATTCTCGGTACTAGTCCAATCTAGCCATGTGTACCTTCATGTTACCTAATTAAGATATTTAATTATTCAAGTGACTAGACTTACCAAATCTTAATCGCAACTTGCTAAATGTAAAATGGATACATGTGCCATCTTTCTATTCCTATATTCCCAAATACAAAACTCAGATTTGTAATGAGATTACAGAAACTATCAATGAACCGGTTATAATCTAGAAGAATAGGAGGCTCGGTCATGCGCCATGAACCTGAAGACATTGAACAGTTGAAACTGAATGAATAAATTTATATATTTCAGGAGGTTGGATGGAAAATTTATTTTTAAAGGATACAAGGATTTTATGTAGACGTAACATTGGAATTTTCCTAGAACTTGACTGATGAAAAATATATTTTCAAGGGAATGGAGGTGATGGTGATGGAAGAAAGAATAGCCAGAATGACAGGGCTTCCCTAGGTTGGGGAAAGGTGGTTTGGAAGAACACCATTGGCATAGGAAACGAAGGAATTTTTAGTAGATAAGGTGTGCCTTTGTTGTGTCAAGGAAAAGGGTATGCACAAGAATCATTTCCCGACATATGGAAGGAGGTAGCTCTGTTTATTTAGAAATATTTCACATGTGAAGGATTCTACCTAGTAATTTTTGCATACCAACTTAATTTTTTATCACATATTAGACATAGTGAATTATTAAATGTTCCTTACTTTATTTTGGGATATTTACAACTCATGCAATGATCTGTAAGGGGCACTAAACACCCCTTGGTAGCATTAATGAACTGCAGATTGAAGAAACTTCCAATTCTCGATGCCTTGGAAGAAATTCAAATATCCTGGAGCCAATTTTTGGGGTTATATGAAGAACCCGAGGAGGAACAATAAGATAATGAAGAACAAGTCAAAGTAGATAATGAGAAGGAAGTTCAAGAAGAACAACCTGGATATATTCAATAGGAGGAACAGTTGGAAGACATACAACAGGGAAAATAGTTGGAGGAAATTAAATAGGAGGAAAAGAAGCGTGGCATGGAGACATGGGAAATTAAGGAATTGGGGGAGATTAATCAAAATAATGATCCTGATGAGATTGAGAATGAACAGGTAGAATTTCACCCCATGATGACACTCACATAAAATGATGTGGAGATGTGTTGTAGTCTGAGGAGTCACATAAGATACCAATAGTTATATATATATATCAGAGATTATATACAAAATAAGAGAGTAAGTGGAACAGTCATAACAAGTATTTGTATTAAAATATGAAAAATATTGTACAAAATTACATGTCCCCATATCCATGGCTCAGCATCCTTTATATATGCCTTGTAAATAGTTATTGATTTATAAATGATAGCTTGGTCAGCTAACCGAATGGCTTCGTTGATCTGGCAGTGGTCTAGTGGAGGACATATTCATCCAATCGAATAGGCTCCTCCAACATCTCCCCACAAAAAAAATGCTTCTTTGTCCTAAAGAGAGTAGGGAGATGTGCAAAAATTAATGTTTTCTAGTACAAAGACTTGTTTGACTTTTCTTTGTGGTTGTCGAAGGCTTGAAATGGAAGTTGAATGGTGAACTTTTCTACAGGCTTTGATTATAGCTTGTGTATAAGAAGAAAGGAATTCTTGTAAATACTCCCACTCATGCATATCTATATGGGTGTTCAAGATGAGTGTTGTGAGGTCAGAAAGTTTGGAAATCTTGTCAGTAATGGTAGTTTTTTGAACATTTTTCATATCAATTACTAGGAGAACCTCCTGAATATCAGTTTGGAAGTGTCAACCTGAAGGTACATTGTGTGCCTCATTGATGTTATCTTGTCGTTCATGTTCTAGGACACATTATCGATGTAATTCATCAAGTCCTAATTTGTATAGGAATCTATTTATTGAAGTGCATGGTGTGGCCTTCATTGCAGGTATTTTCTTTTTCTTTTCTGTCATTCCTTCTAGATATTGACCTTCTTTGAGATATTGTGTTATGTATTCTAGTCCCATCAGTATATATTTGACTTTGGATAGATGTGCATCGAGCAGTTCATGATCAATTCTATCGAGGTCTTCTCTCGTATCTATTCTTGTTAAGCGGTCGGGACCGACATTAGCCTTTATGGGTCTAACAATTATTTCAAACTAAAATTCTTTAAATAGAATTAACCATCTATATATTGGACCATGATGAAAATGTTGATTCACTAAATACTTGAGTGCTTGATGAATAGTGTAGAATATAAAATGGTTATCCAAGAAATAATATCAGTACTTCTGTAATGAAAAAAGCATGCTCAACTTCCCTTTCTATTGTTGAATAACTTCTATATGCTTTATTCAACTTCTTTCTAGCATATTCACTAGTATAATCCATTCCATTGTCTATAGGCTGAGTTAGTATCGCTACGACTACAATACCACATGCGTCGACATAGACATAAAACTTGATCGACCAGTTTAGGAACCGTAATATGGGAGCTTTGACAAACCTCCTCTTGAGTAAGTCAAATGAAGACGCACATTCTTGTGACCACATAAAATATTGATTTTCCTTCAGTAATTATTATAAGGTGTACGTCATATCGAAGTAATGTCTAATAAATTTTTTATAGTAGCCGATACTCCCAAGGAGTATTCTGACATGTTTTGGTTTTACTGGTGGATTCAAGTCAAGGATAAATTTTATTTTGGCATAGTTGATTTTGATTCCTTAATTGTAAACAACATGTCCCAAAAGGATTTCAATTGGTGTTTAAAATATGAACTTTTTAATATTTATGGGTATATTTCTTTGTCTGTTTCATTCTAGCATAAACCAAAGTCATTGAACATGGTCCCTTAGCAGTGAATATATTGTCCAATCATGATCGAAGTAGAAAAACATAGTTTTGTATAAATATTCCTGAAATGCTTTTACAACTATTATGAAGAATATTGATGATGCGTTATTTAGGCCAAATGGCATAACTTTATAATAAAATGATCCAAATTCACACACAACTGTTGTTTTACGCCGGTCTTCTTTACCAATAGAGACTAGGTTATATCTAGAAAAACCATTGATGAAGGAGTAGCATTCGTGAACTACAAATTCATTGATGATTTCATCAACAAAAGGAATAGGAAAATGGTTGGTTAGTTCTACTTTGTTTAATCCCCTCAAGTCGAAAAAGATGCATAATTTTGTTGGGTCATGTTTCTTTGGTTGCACAACCGTAGGGATATCCCATTCTTACTCATCCACTAAATAGATAATTCTAGAAGCTAACATATTTTGTGTTTCTTTCTTTACTATGTCTTTATACTTGTGTGCCAACTTATATGGTCATTTCTTGCAAGGTATGGCATCTGTATTTATGTCAATTTTCATTTCACCCATTTCTTGTACTAGACCCTTTAAGTCTTTATAATCTCATGTGAATATATATTGGTATTCCTTTAACAAATTATTGATTTCTGTTCTTTGTTGCTCAGACCATTAGCATCCTATTTTTCCATCTTTGGTTGATCATCATTTGAAATGTTGACTTATTTTGTTTTTATTTGTGCTTCCATCCATTCTGGTTCTTTTTCTTCATTAATTGGTCGGTCTTCTTCTTTAAATTCTATAAAAGTGGGGGGGCGGCGAGGGAGCGGGGGGGGAAGATTTTTTTAGTAAATATTTCTTGCTCAAATTTTCCTTTTTTGGATGATTTCATTAGATATTTTATAGGTTTTAATATACTAGGATGACCTCTTTTCCAACAGAAACATTTCCCGACAATTTGTCATTTTTTATCTCTATTCGATTCAACTATTGGGATAGCTTGGTTGTGATATTACTACATATTGATTGTGAACGATGTTGGTTGTGGAGCCTAATCTTCTTGATTCAGGGATGTCATTGTTCAACCGTGTTTGTACCCCATTTTTACTGTACACTCATCCCAGCAAGGGGGTGTGGGGGACATCATCCCCATG
Source organism: Pseudotsuga menziesii (assembly GCA_001517045.1). NCBI lineage: Eukaryota > Viridiplantae > Streptophyta > Pinopsida > Pinales > Pinaceae > Pseudotsuga > Pseudotsuga menziesii. Next base: position 63,388 of record LPNX011048034.1, on the reverse strand, counting down.
TAGGGGTCAAGGGGAACCATCCCCCTCAGCTGGGGGATCCAGGAGCCAACAAAACCTTGGCAAGAGTTCAAGGGAAAAGCCCTTGAAAGAAATTTTTTGGGATATTTGTTGGCCAACATTTACGGGCCCATGGTATTGGCTGGCTGTGTTATTTTCCCATGGTAATTCCCTTATAAAAGGAAATCACTATAATACAATTATGTATTGTATTGTAGTATTGTAAAATTGATCTTTGTGATTGTGAGATAGATACTGTGAGAGAGTGAAGGGGAAGTGAAGCGGGGTTATTCCAGGTTGTATCCCTTCATTTTGCTAGATGGAATAATAATAAAGGACTGGAAATTTAAGTGTGGATTGTGCAAATAAATCTTTGATGCCTCCCTCTTCCGTAGTGAAAGGCAAATATATTATAAAATATTCCTTCATTTCTTTCCATCTAAAATTTTCTCCTCTAGCCTCTTCCATTTTATACCATTTATTTGGTAGGTTGTCGAGAGTAATTGGGAATAACTTAGGCCATAATATTTCATCTTTATATCCAAGTCATTTCCATTCCTTTTCACATACATTAATATGTACGTCTAGATCTTGGAGTTGTATGAATTTTGGTATTTGTGCTTGTGTTGCAAGTTTAAGTTCCTCCAAAAGTTTTGCCAAAATATGTTAATGATGTAGCTCATGTCTAGATTTAGGACTAATGTGTATCCGACCATTGTGATGCATGATTAGTAAATGTTTCAACCAGAATTTGAAGGATACCTTGGTATTTTATGTTTTTAGATACTTTGTTCGTCTGTATTGTCGAGGACTCCCTCTCTTTATATCGAAACAATGGAGTATTCATTAGCTCCTTCTTTGCTGGAATAATTGTCGAGTGGTATTTTAGTTTTTTCTCAAATATTTTTGGAATGATAGATATAGTAAAACATTAGTGAGTCCTTTTTCTAGGGATAGCCTCGATCAACCAACATATGCGATCTTGTGCTTCATATTTTTCCATTTTCCAGTTGTATAGTTCCAAGTCATAATTTTATCCAACAAACATAGGGATCCCATAAGGATCTATCCAAGGTCATTTGGCTCAGCAGAATCTTCATTATTTTGGACTATTTGATATAATCATCAGATGCCATCATCGTTATCGTAGGGCTCACCGAAATGTTTTCCTTAGGATAGTTGAATGGGAAAAATTACTCTCTTTCCTTACCCTTTGAGCTTAATTCTATCATTTTCAAGAGAAATGGAGGCCTTAATTTTACATCCCCATGGCCGAAAAACTAATGTTGGGAAGGATTTTGATCCTTTTCTTGGATCTATGATTTCAAAGTCAATATGTATACTAATTCCCATTTTTTTAGTTTTAACATTCTTCCATACACCAATAGGTTCATTAAGACCCTAGTCGAAAATTTTAAGTTAAATTCCTGACTCAACTAGTTGAGGTAGACCCGTGTTTTCCCATGTCGTTCTCAACGATATGTTTGCTTATGACCCAAAGTGAAGGATGACTTGTGATATGTATAACACTTCAAGTTCAAGGTCTACAAGGGAATCAATATCAGATTTTTCTTTTTTATTTAGGCTACATAGGTTTTGTTGGCAAGCAACACCCTTCAGAGCATTTTTGAATGCAAATAATTTCAAAACTGGTATTTTCAAAATCAACATTCGATATTATCACCTGGATTAACACTCATCTATAGATATTCGAGGAGTGCCCTCAGAATATTTGATTTTGAAGGTACTCCCAATAGAATCTTAATTGAATGATTTATAGAGATTAACAGCAGTTTATATGGAATTTGAATCTCATGGTCTTAATCTCACTTCTTTTGATCATCTGGGAAACTATAAACCCAGAAGTTAGTAGCTCCTAATTTCATTCCATTTATCACTCATGCATATTTGAAATCAAATGAATTTATTACTATTAATCTAAGCAAGCTACTACATGGTGTGATAACTATTTTCTGTTCCATTCCTATAGGAGATCTAACAAATCTTTTTCACTTCTAAATTATTTATCTCATTATGTTTGTCATAAGGCTTAAAAGTGTATTTAGTATAATTTTCGTGAGCTACACATTACTATACACTTATCCTTATTTTGAATTTTGTATTTTCGAAGTGAGTCACTATTAAAGTTTATCTTAAGGGGTTAAGATGATTTTAGAGTTTTGATATAGGTTTGGTTACATTATAAATTGTTTCCCGATCATTGTAATAATAATATTAATCCTAGATGCATCCATTACAATCTTATTATTATTGTGATATTCGAGGAATGAAGGATTAGGGCATTGTAACCATTCAGTCATGTTTTGAAACAATGAGTTTTCTAGGCTATCACAACATTAGGAAAATATCGATCAGTGTTGAGGTTATGATTGAAACTAGGGTTTTGATATCTGTGTCACATGAAGGATTGCCATCTATTGATTTTCCATCATACAAACACCACACTTAAGCAGTCGGTTGCTCATTTGTTTGCAAATCATTATGGTGTGGTAAATGTTTCTGAACTTCACTAACCTGTCAACTCGCAAGTATGATGACATTGCATGGAAATTCACAGTGCTTTGTTAAAATAGGGCATTTTGGAGTGTCATTTGAAATGTATGAACTATGGATTAATCGACTATGTGTTTCAATCTTGTTTTGGAAAACCCTGATAGTTTGTGTAACCGCTACCATGGCTGCGGTGTCTAGGTTTGAACTTATAGGAGACGAGTATTTGGATGTTTCCCTCACTACTGTGAGATAATACTTAAGGTCGGATGGTTGGGGTTTTTATAGAAGTTCTCTGGGTTCAATGTAGCAATTTCCAGGGCATTTACGGCATCGTTTGATGGGGTTAATGCATAGGTTGGGGATATCGGGCTGAAGCTGATAGAGGAGTTTGTTTCTCAAGCCATTGGGTTACCACAGACAGGTGAAAGGTGGTATAAAGGTAATCATGTTAAAAATGACGACTAGAAGGAGTTTCTTACTCCATCTCATCGACAAGCGAAATATAAATCCGGTTTTCCCTCTAGACTGCTCATGAAGAAATGGTGGGCTTTGCTCGAGCTGATCATCAGGTATGTTACCTGTGAGGGTAGACTCTCTCAAACCCAATTCTATCACCTCCGACTATTAATGATATTTAAGGGATACCCTATGAATAAGCCTTACTATTTCTTGAATACCCTGCACAAGATGGCCTGCACCTAGCAAATGAATGTAGGGGATAAGGAGAGAAGTATGTTTCATCACAGATTAATTAAAATTATGGTTTCCTATCAGTTAAGAGAATTAGGAGAAGCTTGGGAATATTTTCTAATGCGTAATGGGTTTGGTCAGAATGAAGAATGGCCTAGACATAGGCCTAGACATAGACGTAGGCGTATAAAAAATGAAGAAGCCGAGCCAAAGTTAGAGGACTCTGGTTCTCAGGGCAATATGGACAATGAAGCATCTAGACCTAGTCAAATCCAGAATTTTAGTGGTGTTAAATTCAAGACTGAGACAGACCTCGAAGTTCATGTTGATAATCTTCAAACATGAGCAAGAAAACCAGCAATCACAATACCCTGTCTAATGATATTTTTCCTTGTTCACTGGCTAATATTAGTTAGAAACCAGCTGAAGACCAAATTAGCATAATTTTGAGTAATCAGGCTATTCGTAGGACAACTCGTAGTATGACAGCTACCCTTTTTTCCAGAAGAGACCTAAGCATTGGCAATGCCCCTGTTATTGAAGTAAGTGACTCCTCTGAACCTCACCACAATCCAGTCCCCATTGGCCCAACCTTTATGAATTTGAAATATGTGTCTGCTTTTGGAAATGATGTTGTTGACAGTCAACAAATGAATTGTGAATGTGATATGGATCAAGAAATTGATCAGAGGCCTAATAGAGTCGAAGAGGACATGGGAGGGTTGAATGTAGGATTAGAGAAACAAATTAATAAGAATCCTTATGTTCAGGTTATCTCATCACTAGAAAATGACTTGAAGGAGGATAAAGTTATCAAGTCAGCTGCTATGGATGAAGTTGTAGGTTTAAAAACTGATTTAGCTTCTTGGATTGAGAAATGGAGTCTTCTGAGGGAAAAGAAGCTTAAGTATAAAACTCATATTAAAAACCTTTTATTGAGGAATCAAAGGTTGATAAAACAGAATTATGGATCACCTTATGTATTGAGACATGTTATCAAATTAACAATTCATGCTCTCAGCTAAGATAGATAGCTTGCATTTAGGTCATTATAGGATAGAATTAGGAGCTACTATTTTATGTACTTAGCTTAAGATAGTCTTCAGTATTAGTTAGTTATTAGGTTCAATTTCTTTGATTTGTCAGAATATTTGGTTAAGTAAAATTTACCACCTACACCTAAAGAGACTCTCTAGTTTGAGAGCACATTATATAGGCAGCAGGGCCTTGATCCTGTGAGAGACAGTCACTCCAAACATACACAATATTATAGAAAGTTGAGTGTGTGGACTGTCTTTCCGCTATTGGCATAGGTCAATATTTTCGACCAACAAATGGCGATAGAAGGAGGGCTTGAGCTTAAATCTAAATGGCTGATCAATCACATAACACTCCTACCAGTAATCAACCTACTTCCTCCCTCACAAGTTTTGGAACATTGTCTACCTCGGTCTCTACATCACAACCCAAAACTATAAATACCCCTTTTTAGATGTAGTTAGGACCATTATTGAAAGAGATCCAACTATCTCACCAGTTTCCCCAGAGCAGATAAGTCAAACTTTAGAGGAATCGCGTAGAATTTTAACTAGAGCCTATTCTTTCCAAACAGGGATCCCTTCGATCAATTTTCGACTTCCAAGCAGAGCTCATTTTCAAACCTTGGCAATAACTGACTTAGCTACTGATCCGATTGGAGAAGAGCCTCTTGAACCATTGAGAGGGTCTCCTGATTACCATATTAGTGATATTTTGAGAGAAGTGGCTAGTCACAACACTTCCTGATGATTGTTATCTGCAGGTGGATCTGATCTAGCCCCTTCACCTCCTAAATCACCACCTGATAGCCCCTGAGACCATAACAACGAGTCTTCGTCAGACCCAAAATCCGATCCAAACATAAGTGACCGTGATCAAGGTAACCCTAATGCTGATAGACCATGGTTATGACGTGGTGCCATTATCGTGCCTAGACTACATCATAACCTACCTGAACACCCTAACAAACTACTACCTAAGTGTTATCTCTAAGGTTGTTTGACCTTTTTACTTTAAAATCTTTGATTGTGATGTGTTTTTATTTTTAAATTTTTGCTTTGTTTTACGCCTTATGTTTGATTGAACGCCATTATGGTTTTCTTTTAGTCTTCTGAATCATCAAAATCTTCACTCATTAGTTATGAACCTATGTATGTGCAAGAGATTTTATATTATATAGTGGATTGTTAAAACTGGCAGCATTATCCAAACTGGCAGCATTTCATGAACTGGCAGCATTTCACTTACTGGTAGCAGAGTTTCAAAGGGTATTTCATTAAAAAATTTGTTATTTATAAGTACCATGGAATATAAAGGGGTAATAAACTATGGTTATATTCATGTTATTTGGCATTCGGTATGAATATGCTTTAAAGGTGCCACTGTCCATAAAATGATGGGTTTTATCGTGTCATTTATCGAATTGTACACATGTTCTCATTTTGAAATTTAAACACTACATGAAATGAATGATAGTACTAATCGTGGCAGAGTCGACTTAATTCATCCTTTTCCCTAAAAATCTGTCTCATTATTTTGCTGGTTAACTGGAGAAGGACATTCAGAGAGTCATTTGTATACTGTCAATGTTCATTGATCACGAATAGAAACATTATGGTTTGAAGTAGCTAGGGTTTGTTTTCAAACTCTGATAGATTTTATGTTAAAAGGGTCGGATTACATCATATACATTTCCCTGCATATCAAATCAAGTGGTTGCAGCAAAAAAATTCCCTGTTTAAAGCAGTATAGTGTGAAGGGTTTTAAATGTCGAAGACAGCAGAGGAAGAAGATCCAGAGGTTATGGTAAAAAGAAAACCAGGAGGTTTCATTTGCAAGTTAGATCCAAACAATACAGACTAGATAATGAAATTTCCCAGGTTAGTTAAATTAATGAAGAAGGCCGGATGGTTTAAGTTCTATGAGAAATTGCAAGGTTACCACTCACAGGTAACCATGTTATTTATTAAAAACTATAGATATGAAAAGGTTCAGCTGGAAAGCTTAACAGTTAGGGTAAACGAGGATTCTATTGCTAAGGCAATAGATGTTCTGGAATAGGGGGAGAAATGGTTTAAACAACAGGATTTTCAAGGAGATTTCAGTGAATTTTTTATGCCAGGATTTGAAAAGCTAGATTGGAAAAATGGTGTCCATGTTAGCAAAATGAAGCCAAGCTGGAAAATTCCTTTGGAGATGATACAAAATTATATCACATGCGATGGCAGGTATGACAGAGTGCTAAACTACCATTTAAAATTGCTAATGCACATCAATGGAAGTATACAGGTAAATCTCCCAGTTTATTTATTAAAAAGCCTTCAAAAGATGATTTCCAGGGTTCAGGGCCATCCCAAGCATACTGCTCGATCTGTCTATCATCAAGGCTTGATTAAGCTATTGATTTTATCTCAGTTTCAAAAGGAGGGAAGAACATGGGAATCTCTATTAATAGAGATAGGATTTAAAGACAACCCTAAAGAGAAAGGAAAAAGAATGATTGAAGATTCAGACCAGAAAATAACAAGTCCCAAAAAACCAGTTCAAACTGTTGAAAAAGAAGGAAAGAATACTACAGAGAAACCCATCCAGGAAGGTTTGTGTCCTGAAGCTTCATGCACAAATGAAAACCCTGAACAACTGAGTGTTATGCTGAAACATATAGCCTCAAAAATTGAAATTCATAAACATTTATTGAACACAGAGAACAAGGATATGAAGCCAAGAACCAGGTTAAGGAAGAAGCTGCAAACAGATAAAAGATCAGCACATGAAGATGCCATGGAAGTTGTAATGATAGATGATGCTCTTAGTGAAGAAATTGTACATACATCAAAGGATAAATATTGTGTATATATTGAGAGGTTTATTGATATTCAAGGTGTTGCAGGGTCTATACCTAAAGCCTTTTGCACAAACAAGCAGGTTAATTCAGATGATGGTTTAGCATCAAAGACTCTATAGGAAGAAGAAGTCCATATAAGAGAAGAAGACTTGGAAATATCTCCAGAACTAAACCAAGTTAAGAAGTCTTTGCATACATACAAAGAACAAACCAGGTATTTGCAAAACATTAATGAAAATTTGATGGTAGCTAACAAGAGACTTCGTGAATATTTGGCAGATAAGGAGACAGAATATCAAAAGTTGCTGATAATATCTAAATATATTCTAAGGGAAAAACGAGCTATTCAGAAGCAACTGGAACTCATCAAAGCTCAGAACAAGGAGGACAACAAGGATGCTGAATTATCTAGATTGCAGAAGCATTCCCAGGTTTTGAGTGATTTAGCTATATTAGCAAAGGCTTCCAGAAGCCTTTAGAAGTTGAATTGTAGTTTGCTTTTGAAGTTATGTTGTTTATTTGACAAATGTATTTTCTATATTACACTTGTACTTGAATACATTTTAAAAGGGATTGACTTCCCTATTTTTGAGGAGGTTTGATCCATAGATGTAGGATCTTATAGTTAGCTTAAAGAAAATAATATTTTGTATTTTAAGGGGGTCTCTAGAGGAGACAGGGGTTGGCATTTTTGGAGTTATGAAGATCCAGTTTTGATCACTCTCTGTATGACATAAAATACTCTACATCTTCAATATAGGTTCTACCTTGAATGAGTATGATTATGATTTGTCTGTGTGTGTTATGAATTGTGTTTCTTGTAATTTATCATGTATATGGTCCATTGAATTCCATTGCAGTGATTCTTATGTTGAAATACAATTATCCTTTATACTTTAAAAAAAAACAGAGGTAGTTTCATTTCATGACTTCATGATCGTAGTTACTGGGATATTGGATCTTGTATCTTGTTTTATGTTATACAGTTCTTGTATGATTTTGTGATTCTCTTATAGCTCTCATGACATACCAGCCTAGTTCTTTGATAATTGTGTGATTTTCCAATAGCCTTGATTTCATACCAGCTTGGTTTTCATTTTGTGTTTATTGATTTATATTTTTTGAAAAATATTTCCTTAAGCTTGAACCCCTGTAGTCTAGTTTCAACTTTAGGGATAACATCTTCTAGCGCCATTGCTGGGGACGAACAAAGGAAAGGATATCTTCCTTGGGTAATCGACATTTTCATGAAACTGATTTTGCAGGGTGAATAAAATCAGTCAACTCTGATAGAAGCTACATTCATTCACCTTTAAAAAGTTACAGTGGCTTCAAAAAAGATAGGAACTCGAGGAAATCCCTCATCACCTTTGAATCCAGGAGTCTCAGATCTTGAGCAGTTGTTAAAGGAGGCTAGGAGAAATTTAATTTCTACTTCATCAGAAAAATTCAAACAGCCTGCAGCTTTGGAGATCCCTGAATCTTCATCTATTCTAGTTCCTTCTTTTAACCCACATTCAGAAAAAGGAAGAGAAGAGTTAGACATGTTATTTACCCCTTCCCAAATTGACAATTTCTGTATCTTTACAAATCCTTTGCTGTCAGAGAAGGTTAAACTCGAAGCATTGCAAACAGGAGCTTCTTCTTTATTTTCAATCCATATTCCTTTGGTTAAGACTGTCCCAGTGAATCAATCAAATCCTGGTAATTTGTCTCCTTTATCACAACAGTCAAGCAGCCTTCAGTCTAATACAAATTTAAACATTTCCAACCCTAGAATGGCTCAGCCTCAAAATCGAATGGCTGCTATGGTAGCAGCAAGATATGCCCCACTTGTTTTACCCCAGCCTCTCAATGCTCTCCCAGCAGGAGATTATCAAAAGTACCTTCCAAGGTTTAGTGGCCAGGGAGATGCTACTGCAGAAGAACACTAGAATACATTTTGTAGTTATGCAGACAATCATAATTTTGAACATGAGGATGTTTGGATGAGGGTTTTTATTCAAAGTTTAGATGGTGAGGTTAGAAAATGGTTTAGGGAATTACCACCAAACTCCATAGATGGTATAGATGCTTTAGAAGAATCATTTATGAGACAGTGGGGGGACACTAAAGACTATTTGTATTACATGACAGAGTTTGGATCATTAAAAAGAAAAAAGGATGAGGCTGTGGGAGACTTTTCCAAAAGATTCAATAAAATGTATAGTAGGATTCCAGCTAAAATAAAACCTACTGAGACAGTAGCAAAGTTAACTTATGCAAAATCATTTGATCATGAGTTTTCTTTTCTATTAAGAGAAAGAAAATCTGTGTCACTTCAAAACATGCAAAATGCAGCATTAGAAGTAGAGTCAAATATTTTGGCCTCAAATAAACTCAAAGAGGCAATAGAACACAGTAAGCAACAGGTTTATAACAGGTATGGTGAGTCTGATTGGTATAAAGATGTTGTATATTTCCTTTTGTATTTACAATGCCCTCTCGAATTGAATAGAAATGAATGCAGATCATTAAAACTAAAGGAAATGAAGTATGTTTTAATAGATCATATTTTGTACTGGAAGGCTCCGAGAGGAATATTGTTGAAATGTTTGGAGAAATCCAAATTTGATGCTGTGATTGCAAAATTGCATAGTGGAGTTTGTGGAGGGAACAAGTACTGGAAGGCAACTGCCTTCAAAATCCTGAGAGTAGGATATTATTGGCCTACCCTTTTCTCAGATGTATATCATCAGGTTAGATCATGTGTGGAATGTCAAAAGTTTGCAGGTAAGCATAAGCTTCAGTCCTTACCTTTGAAACCTATTTCAGTGAATGGTCCATTTTAGGAGTGGGGTCTAGACTTCATTGTTGAATTTCATCCTCCCTATAGTGGACAGCATAAATGGATTCTAACTGCTACTGATTTTTTCACTAAATGGGTGGAAGCAGTTCCTACAAGGAGAGCAACAGAACAAGTCATAATTACTTTCCTTCAAGAAAACATTCTGGGTAGATTTGGATGCCCTAGGAAATTAGTTACTGATAATGCTCCTGCTTTCAAATCAAAAAATATGGTGATCTTTTGTCAAGAAAATAATATTAGCTTAAAACAGTCCACACCATACTATCCACAGGGAAATGGATTAGAAGAATCCAGTAACAAAAATATTGTAAACAGTATCAAGAAAATGCTATTTGAAAACAAAAGGAGTTGGGATACCAAACTAAAATTTGCTCTTTGGGCTGATAGAGTAACAATTAAAAAATAAATTGGGACATCCCCTTTCCAATTGGTATATGGAATTGATGTTGTTTTTCCTGTTCAATTAGTGACCCCAGTCATTAAGTTTATGCAAGAAATAAAAGAAGAACCAGAAGATATCAAAAGAAGAACCAGAAGATATCAAAAGAAGAATGTTTCAAATAGTTCAGTTGTAGCAGGAGAGGGAAGCTATCAAGGATACAGCTGAGAGACATCAAAGAAGAATGAAGGAAAGCTTTGATAAAAAAAAATTAAAAAGAGATGTTTGCAGTTGGTGACCTCGTTCTCAGGTGGGATGCATGAAAGGAAGAAAAAGGTAAGCATGGGAAGTTTGAAAATTTATGGATAGGGCCTTTTTCAGTCATAAAGATCCTTGGAAACAATACTTTTGTCTTACAAAATCTGAAAGGTAAAGAGATTGTAGGTCCAGTCAATGGACTTTTCTTAAAGCATTTTTACACATATTGAAAGACAAAGCGTTATTGTACATATTCACTGTATATATCATTTTTGTTTCAAATAAGACTCCAACCCAATAAGACAGAAATGACTTTAGCAGGTTTCTAAAGGCACTGGTCAACATGTTCTCAAAGCTTCACAGGAAAATTTTGTCCCCAGATGGAGCCAGATGTTATCTCTAAGGTTGTTTGACCTTTTTACTTTAAGATCTTTGATTGTGATGTGTTTTTATTTTTAAATTTTTGCTTTGTTTTACGCCTTATGTTTTATTGAATGCCATTATGGTTTTCTTTTAGTCTTTTGAATCATCAAAATCTTCACTCATTAGTCATGAACCTATGTATGTGCAAGAGATTTTATATTATATAGTGGATTGTTAAAACTGGCAGGATTATCCAAACTGGAAGCATTTCATGAATTGGCAGCATTTCACTTACTGGTAGCAGAGTTTCAAAGGGTATTTCATTAAAAAGTTTGTTATTTATAAGTACCATGGAATATAAAGGGGTAATAAACTATGGTTATATTCATGTTATTTGGCATTCGGTATGAATATGCTTTAAAGGTGCCCCTGTCCATAAAATGATAGGTTTTATCGTGTCATTTATGGAATTGTACACATGTTCTCATTTTGAAATTTAAACACTACATGCAATGAATGTTAGTACTAATCGTGGAAGAGTCTACTTAATTCATCCTTTTCCCTAAAAATCGGTCTCATTATTTTGCTAGTTAACTGGAGAAGGACATTCAGAGAGCCGTTTGTATACTTTCAATGTTCATTGATCATGAACAGCAACATTAGGGTTTGAAGTAGCTAGGGTTTGTTTTCAAACTCTGATAGATTTTATGTTAAAAGGGCCGGATTACATCATATACATTTCCCTGTATATCAAAGCAAATGGTTGCAGAAAAAAATTCCTTGTTTAAAGTAGTATAGTGTGAAGGGTTTTAAATGTTGAAGACAATAGAGGAAGAAGATCCAGAGGTTATGGTAAAAAGAAAACCAAGAGGTTTCATTTGTAGGTTAGAGCCAAACAATACAGACTTGATAATGAAATTTCCCAAGTCAGCTAAAGTAATGAAGAAGGTCGGATGGTTTAAGTTCTGTGAGAAATTGCAAGGTTACCACTCACAGGTAACCATGTTATTTATTAAAAACTATAGAGATGAAAAGGTTCATCTAGAAAGCTTAACAGTTAGGGTAAACGAGGATTCTATTGCTGAGGCAATAGACATTCTGACACAGGGGGAGAAATGGTTTAAACAATAGGATTTCCAAGGAGATTTTAGTGAATTTTTTATGCCAGGATTTGAAAAGCTAGATTGGAAAAATGGTGTCCATGTTAGCAAAATGAAGCCAAGCTGGAAGATTCCTTTGGAGATGATACAAAATTATATCACATGTGATGGCAGGTATGACAGAGTGCTAAAATTCCATTTAAAATTGCTAATGCACATCAATGGAAGTATACAGGTAAATCTCCTATTTTATTTATTAAAAACCCTTCAAAAGATGATTCCCAGGGTTTAGGGCCATCCCAAGCATACTGCTCGATCTGTCTATCATCAAGGCTTGATTAAGCTATTAATTTTATCTCAGTTGCAAAAGGAGGGAAGAACATGGGAAGCTCTATTAACAGAGCTAGGGTTTAAAGACAACCCTAAAGATAAAGGAAAAAGAATGATTGAATATTCAAACCAGTAAACAATAAGTCCCAAAAAACCAGTTCAAGCTGTTGAAAAAGAAGGAAAGAATACTATAGAGAAACCCATCCAGGAAGGTTTGTGTCCTAAAGCTTCATGCACAAATGAAAACCCTGAAAAACTGAGTGTTATGTTGAAAAATATAACCTCAAAAAGTGAAATTCGTAAACAGTTATTGAACACAGAGAACAAGGATATGAAGCCAAGAACCAGGTTAAGGAAGAAGTTGTAGATAGAGAAAAGATCGGCACATGAAGATTCCATGGAAGTTGTAATGATAGATGATGCTCTTAGTGAAGAAACTGTACATACATCAAAGGATCAATATTGTGCAAATATTGAGAGGTTTATTGATATTCAAGGTGTTGCAGGGTCTATACCTGAAGCCTTTTGCACAAACAAGCAGGTTAATTCAGATGATGGTTCAACATCAAAGACTCTACAAGAATAATAAGTCCATATAAGAGAAGAAGACTTGGAAATATCTCCTGAACTAAACCAAGTTAAGAAGTCTTTGCAGACATACAAAGAACAAACTAGGTATCTGCAAAACATTAATGAAAAGTTGATGGTAGCCAACAAGAGACTTCGTGAATATCTGGAAGAGAAGGAGACAGAATATCAAAAGTTGTTGATAATATCTAAAGATATTCTAAGGGAAAAATGAGCTATTCAGAAGCAGCTGGAACTCATCAAAGCTCAGAATAAGGAGGACAACAAGGACGCTGAATTCGCCAGATTCCAGAAGCATTCCCAGATTTTGAGTGATTTAGCTATATTAGCAGAGGCTTCCAGAAGCCTTTATAAGTTGAATTGTAGTTTGCTTTTGAAGTTATGTTGTTTATTTGACAGATGTATTTTCTATATTACACTTGTACTTGAGTACTTTTTAAAATGGATTGACTTCCCTATTTTTGAGGAGGTTCGATCCATAAATGTAGGATCTTATAGTTAGCTTAAAGAAAACAATATTTTGTATTTTAAGGGGTTCTCAAGAGGAGACAGGGGTTGGCATTTTTGGATTTATGAAGACTAGTTTTGATCACTCTCTGTATGACATAAAATACTCTACATCTTCAATACAGGTTCTACCTTGAATGAGTATGATTATGATTTGTCTGTGTGTGTTATGAATTGTGTTTCTTGTAATTTATCATGTATATGGTCCATTGAATTCCATTGCAGTGATTCTTATGTCGAAATACAATTATCCTTTATACTTTAAAAAAAAAATAGAGGCAGATTCATTTCGTGACTTCATGATCGTAGTTACTGGGATATTGGATCTTGTATCTTGTTTTATGTTATACAGTTCTTGTATGATTTTGCGATTCTCTTATAGCTCTCATGACATACCAGCCTAGTTCTTTAATAATTGTGTGATTTTCCAATAGCCTTGATTTCATACCAGCTTGGTTTTCATTTTGAGTTTATTGATTTATATTTTTTGAAAAAGATTTCCTTAAGCTTGAACCCCTATAGTCTAGTTTCAACTTTAGGGATAACACTAAGTTTGACCCAGATGATAAGGGCCTAGCCAAAAATCACATTGAAAAATTCATCCTGGCTGTTCAGACTATGAATGTTCAACATGAGGATGTGGTATGTCAACTATTCCCTTTAACTTTTGAAGGCAAAGCTACAGTTTGGTATTTTTCCCTAACTGAAGGATCCATAACTAGCTAGAGTGATTTTAGTTAGGCATTCCTGAACAAGTTTGGTAAAGATAAAACCCCTACTATGTTAGCACTAGAATTGGATAGAATCAAGATGGAGAGCAAAGAAAGGATAAAGGATTTCAATCAGTGTTTCCTTACTCTCTTGAATAAGATACCAGTGGCCTCCCAACCTCTAGAAGATATCATAATTGAGAATTATGTTTTAGCTTTACCTAAATACCTGGGTATGTTTGTAAAACAAGCTGGTAAAATAATGTTAGTTGAAACCTTCAAAGAAGCAATAAAGGTTAAAAAGAATTCATTAACGTTCGAACCAGAAAATAATGACAAAACCGATGGTTCCCTTCGTAAACGCAATGAAACCCCTGCTAGAACCAACATGGATAAAAGAGATGCTCTTGCTTTCGATGTAGAAAAATTACAACAAGCAATTAGGTCTCTTACAAATGAAGTGGTGATATTGAAACAAAATAACGGGGAAGGTACTTCGAACAGAGGGAATTTCAAAACCCCATACCAGCCATTTACATCCCCAAATGCCAGGAAAAACACTCCGCCTGACATATCAACTAATGAGGAAGTTTTCAATATTATAAGAGTTGTTTATGCATTACTTGATTCTTCAACCGATCATGAGTCGAATGAAGATCATGAACCTGAGCAGCATAGAACTGAAGAGGAAACTTTCGAAGATCCTCTCCCGCTTAATTGCCATTTCTAGGATAGTTCAGCTAAAGAAGGGGAGTCTAGTGATCATTCTGTCTTTGTCAACTAGCACACCCATAATACTAGAAATAAAGGGCCTGTAGATTCGCAACCATCATCAGCATCTAAGAACAGTCCCCAACCTTCGAATCAATAGCCTGCCACTCAAGGTATAGATCTCCAATATGACATCATTGAAGATATCAAGAAACAGAGGGAAAATATCAGCATGTTTGATTTATTAAAAATTTACCCCATGCCTGGGGGTTCAATACTTTCAAACTTATCAACTCCATCAATCACCAAAACAAAGAATCATCCCTTTGTACCTTCAGTCAATAACCTTGATACTTCAACCAGTAAAACAATAGTAGGCTTTAATAGTAATATCAAAACAGTCACTGGTAAGGATGCACTGATAGGTAAGAACTCCAAATCTACAACTCCTCCCTTCCTACTAACGTTTGAAATATTCAACCGCAATGTTCATAACTGTATGATTGATTCTGGAGTGTCATCAAACATTATGCCTTATTCAGTCTGTAAGAAGCTGAATGCCAAGCGCACTCCTTATGAAATTCAAATCAACCAATTGGACCGATCTAAGGTGAAGATTGTAGGGGAATTAAAAGGATTAATGATCAGAATAGCTACTAATCCATAGATATTCTAGGTTATTGATGAAGTGGTAGTAGACATACCAGATTTTTATGGGTTGTTCTTGAGTCGTGACTGGTCTCAAGCCTTAAAAGGATATTTTTCAACAGATTGGTCACACTTTTGATTACCTAAAAATGGGCGACCAAATCAGATCAGGATTGACAGGGAGAGGTACATGAAACACACAGTGACTGAGATTAACTCTCCCAATGAACCAGTCTTGTTTAGTGATTCTATTTTGGGAAGCTATGGATATGATTCCGATTTGGGATGTTTTCCTGCACTTAAATCTACATTTACTAATTCTGTAAATAAATCAAAAATTTTACATTCTGATTTTCAGGAAGCTATTCCCAACTTGATTAACACTATGAATAATGTAAATGATGTAGTTAGTCTTGTTGAGAAGCCTTGGCATCTGTACTTTGACGGTTCTCGGTCCAAGGAAGGTGTAGGAGTAGGTTGCATGCTCCTGGACTCCGTAGGAAACAAATTTATAATATCTTGTAGACTAGAATTTCTTTGCACAAATAACACAAGTGAATATGAGGCCCTCATCCAGGGACTTAAGAAGGCATTGGACTTAAATGTTAAGGTTCTAATTGCATTTGGTGATTCTGAAATTATTGTTCGACAAGTCCGCAATTCCATTCATTGCTTATCCAATCATTTTCAAAGTTATCAAAAAGAGGTATGGAGTTTAATTTCAGCACTTGATGCTTTCAATATCAAATCTATTCCTCGTTTTCAGAATCCGGAAGCTGACCTTTTGGAAAACGTAGCTTCGCTACTCATTCCCACAGAATTTTTTTCTCCCAATATTTTTTCTATTGAATTATTGTTTAGACCGTCGATCCCCGATAACATCACTAATTGGCGTGTTTTTAATGATGATTCGCAAATCATTGCCTTCTTAACAAGAGAATATGCCTTTAAGGAAACAACAATTGACAAGATCACACATGAGGAATATTTGCACAATTTATCAGTAATTCATCCACCTCAGTCGGTTGACCAATATTTTGAGCTGGTAAATTTGATCCCTACCTTAGTCCTTAGGCTCGAAAAATTTTATGACCTACATGATAAGTTCAAGGGAGTGCCTAATTGCAAGACAAACAGTTCCAACATGCGTTATGAAACCATAAATTTAGTCATAGAAGCTAGTCCTCGAAATATTAATTTAGGGTCAGACTGCACCCCAAACGAAAAATCAGCCTTCCTGAAACTATTTAGTGAATTCAAGGATGTATTTGCGTGGTCCTACGATGATCTGAAGAATTTTGATACCCAAATCATACGACACGTAATCCCTATGAAATCTCAGTCAAAACTATTCCAGCACAAACTAAGGAAAATGCACCCCGCCTTAGAACCAGCAATAAAGAAAGAATTGAATAAATTGCTTACTGCTCGGATCATATTTTTTGTACGCCATACATAGTGGGTGGCGAAACTTGTCCCTATTAGGAAGAAAAATGGAGATATTTGGCTATGTGTAGATTTCTGAAACTTAAACCGATCATCAGAAAAAGGACAACTATCCTGTCCCGCCCATGGAACAAATCCTCCAAAAGGTGTCAGGTGCTAGAAATGTTATCTTTACTAGACGATTTCTCTGGGTACAAACAAGTCTTAGTTTCTCCTACAGACCAGGTGAAAACCACTTTTAGGACACCCTGGGGAACCTATGCCTACAGGAGGATTCCCTTCGGATTGATAAATGCTGGGGATACATTCCAAAGGGAAATGGATGCTGCTTTTAGAGGTCTGATAAATCACTCTATCATTGTCTATTTGGACGACGTCACTATATTTTCCAAAAACAGATTTTATCACATTTCACACTTACGTATAGTGCTTGAACGTTGCAGGAAGTTTGGTATTTCTCTTAACCCTAAAAAGACAATATTTGGAGTAACTGAGGGAATTTTTCTAGGGTTTGTAGTGTCAAAATAAGGGATCATGATTGACCCAAAAATAAAAGAAGCTATCTCTAGGATTCCTTTTCCTGCTACTAAGAAATCCGTGCAATCCTTCATGGGAAAGATAAATTTCGTAAGAAGATTTGTTCCAAGTTTTTCTGAAATCGTGCGCCCACTGTAGAATATGATTAAGAAAGACAGTAGTTTTTCATGGGGGGATAGAGAAAAGGAGTCATTTATTAGGATTATAGAGGCCATAGCTGAGGCACCCGTACTTGTGAGTCCTGACTTTAAGAAAGACTTTATTCTCTATACTTTTGCATCTAACATAGCTTATGCAACTGTTCTTACTTAGAAGAACCGACAGGAAGATGAAGTACCTATCTCTTTCATGAGCTCGAATTTAAAAGGAGCTTAACTGAAATACCATGGAGTGGATAAACAGGCTTTTGCCATGTTCAAATTAGTAAAACATTTTCTCCCTTATCTCTTTAAATCAAAAACCAAGGTAATTGTCCCACGCTCTGCTGTGAGAAATTTGTTGGTATAGAAAGACCTTGGAGAAAAAAGGGCACATTGGATGGCTGCTCTTCAAGAGTATGACCTAGAGATTAAACCCTCTTAAGTCATATGTGGGTTGGGGTTGTGTAAAATAGAAGCTGAATCAGCACACCTACCTGCTGACCAGAATGACATACCTTTAGATGATGTCTTTCTCCATAAATAAATTTGTTTTATCCCAGGCCCAACTAGCTCATGGTATACTGACATTTGCACTTATCTTGAAACTGGCAGTGCTCCATATCATTTAGATCCAAAAAAGAAGAGAGTGGTAAGATTTAAATTAGCACCCTACCAATTGGTACATAATGTGCTTTTCGGGAAAAATGCGGATGGAGTTTTGCTTCGTTGTCTAGAGAAGGAACAATTTGATTTGGTTTTAACACAGCTGCATGACGGGCATGCTGGTGGCCACTTCGGTGGTGATACTATTGCTCATAAAATTCTGAGAGCGGGTTATTTTTGGCCAACTCTATTTAAATATGCCCATGCTTTCGTTAGAAAGTGCCAATATTGCCAGACCGTAGCTGGCAGAGTTAAAAAACCAGCATTTCCTTTACATCCTGTGGTGGTGGATAGGCCTTTCCAACAGTGGAGAATTGATATCATTGGACCAATAAATCCCTCCTCCTCCCTTCAGCATAAGTACATCATAACTGCAACTAACTATTTTACTCAATGGTCTGAAGCTGAACCCCTGTGGGTGGTTAAAACAAATCAGGTATTGCATTTTCTTGAAACTAACATAATCACCAGATTTGGAGTGCCTAAATCTCTCGTGTTTGACAATGCATCTTATTTTTCTTCTAGAGAATTAACTGAATTTTCATTAGAGAAAGGAATTAGAATCCGGTATAGAGCAAACTACTACCCACAAGGCAATGGCCTTGCTGAATCAACAAATAAGAACTTGCTGAAAATTCTAAAGAGATCCATAGTTGAGCATCACAGGAACTGCCATACTGTTCTATATCAAGCTCTCTGGGCTGATAGGGTTACCCCAAAATCATCTGTTGGTAATTCCCCCTCCTTTTTAGTATATGGAGTGGATGCTATTCTTCCCCAAATTTTGTTTTTACCCTCATTACAACTTGCATGAGTTGTACAAGAGACAGAGTGTTCAGCCATTGAAGAAAGAATCAATATGTTATTGAAATTAGAAGAAGAAAGAGAAAATGCTAAGAGACATTTTGTTAAACATCAACAAACTGTTAAGTCATGGTTCGATCGTGGCTCATCCTCAAATAGATAATTACAAGTAGATGATGTGGTTTTGAAATGGGACAAAGCACATGAAGATAAAATGGAGCATACTAAATTCCAACGTCTTTGGTTAGGTCCATATGTAATAGCAGAAAAACTTGGTCCTAATACCTTCCGTTTACAGACTTTGCAAGGATAGCTCGATACCCTAATGATAAATGGGCATATCCTTAAAAGGTACTTTCAGTAACCCCACATCATCAATTCATTTTCACTGTATATCCCTAGTGTGCATATTTCTGTGCATATTTTTTGTTTTATTCTGATTTCTGGTTAGAGTTTCAATCTTATATTTACTGATTATTTTCTTTACTATCATCATCATGTTTATTCATTTGGAATTTTAGATGACAACTCATGAAAATAATTCAACTCATTGAGATCATTCACTGTACGTAAGATTGCATGTAACCTCTGTAAATAGTTGCTTTATCCAACGCATCTCTTATCTTCTCCCACAAGATTCATCATGAAGCATTTTGTATGGAATTAAGGAAGAACCTGATGATGAAATGTGTCGAATAGAAATGACTGAAATACATATCAGATCGTAACCACTGATGATGGCTAGAAGCATCTGATGTCTTATAAGTGATATGTTTTCAGACTTGTATTAGTTTTAGCCTCTACAATTTTTCTCTTAGCAATCCTTAATTGTTGTTGTCAGGTGTCTTCCTACATATCAATGCCTCAGGGAACTTATTTACTGATTCCAATGGATGTCTACTAATCTTGAAGATTCGTTGAATATATCTAGTCATCTTTAAGCTATCTTAAGAAGTCTGTGGTTTTCCCCCTCATTTTCGCAAATACATCTGGTCACTCCGCCAGGGCGATACTCTTGAACTAAGGTGAATATTGAAAGGTTAATCAGGAAACAGGAGGTCTCATCACGAGCCGGTCTGTTTATGATCATAAATTCTATTGGAATGATGTTGTCAATTATTTGGTTACCAAGCCAATGACAGCGACTCTCAGTCGAATAACTGAGAGACAGGAAGTCTCATCACGAGCTGGCCTGATCAGTTTCTGGTAGGATTGGTGAATAAGGATATCATTATTTGGTTACCAAGCTAAGATAGTATTTCTAATTATTCCTTTTTTTGTTTACCCCTGTGTACATGATTTGTATATATACTAACAGTGTTTCTTTAAAAATAAAATAAAATAAAAAAGAGAAAAAAAAGGGAGAGTATTGTCTGCTATTTTGCTTGAATGAGGGGAAGGTCAACTGATGTTCTAAAGAATCCACATCCATACAGTTATTGACTAACCTGTCTTTGGTTTTATAGATATACATTGGAATAAAGTCATTTTACTCCACACTTGCCTGAGTTTGAATAGGACCAAGAACACCTAGATAACAGCCATAGGCCCTGTTTTTTGAAAATCTGTTAAGGTCTGGTCATATGTTTAGGTTGGTTTGAATTTGGATCACTTAGGTAGAGATTTGATACTTTTAAAGCATCGTTTTTTATTATCTGAAGTGTGAATGTTGTTTCCTCAGAGATAACTAGTTCTGTCCCATCATGTCGCCAATTGTTGGCAAGCAACACCCTTCAGAGCATTTTTTAACGCAAATAATTTCAAAACTGGTATTTTCAAAATCGACATTCGATATTATCACCTGGATTAACACTCATCTATAGATATTTGAGGAGTGCCCTCAGAATATTTGATTCTGAAGGTACTCCCAATAGAAGCTTAATTGAATGATTTATAGAGATTAACAGCAGTTTATATGGAATTTGAATCTAATGGTCTTAATCTCACTTCTTTTGATCATATGGAAAACTATAAATCCAAAAGTTAGTAGCTCCTAATTTCATTCCATTTATCACTCATGCATATTTGAAATCAAATGAATTTATTACTATTAATCCAAGCAAGCTACTACATGGTGTGATAACTGTTTTTTGTTCCATTCCTATAGGAGATCTAACAAAGCTTTTTCACTTCTGAATTATTTATCTCATCATGTTTGTCATAAGGTTTAAAAGTGTATTTAATATAATTTTCGTGAGCTACACATTACTATACACTTATCCTTATTTTGAATTTTGTATTTTTGTAGTGAGTCACTATTAAAGTTTATCTTAAGGGGTTAAGATGATTTTAGAGTTTTGATATCGGTTTGGTTACATTATAAATTGTTTCTCGATCATTATAATAATAATCTTAATCCTAAGTGCATCCATTACAATCTTATCATTATTGTGATATTCGAGGAATGAAGGATTAGGACATTGTAACCATTCAATCATGTTTTGAAATGATGAGTTTTCTAGGCTATCACAACATTAGGAAAATGTTGATCAGCACTGAGGTTATGATTCAAAATAGGGTTTTAATATCTGTGTCACATGAAGGCTTGCCATCTGTTGATTTTCCATCATACAAACATCACACTTAAGTAGCTGGTCGCTCATTTGTTTACAAATCATTATGGTGTGGTAAATTTTTCTAAAATTCATTAACCTGTCAACTCGCAAGTATGATGACATTGTAGGTAAATTCACAGTACTTTGTTAAAGTAGGGAATTTTGGAGTGTCATTTGAAATATCTGAATTATGGATTAATCGACTGTGTGTTTCAGTCTTGTTTTGGAAAACCCTAACAGTTTGTGTAACCGCTGCCATGGCTCCAATGTCTAGGTTTGAACTTATAGGAGACGAGTATTTGGATGTTGTCCCTCAATTCCGTGAGATGATACTTAAGGTGGGATGGTTGGGGTTTATACAGAATTTCTCCGGGTTCAATGTAGCAAATTTCAAGGTGTTTGCAGCATCGTTTGATGGGGTTAATGCGCAGGTTGGGGATATCGCGCTGAAGCTGACATAGGAGTTTGTTTCTCAAGCCATTGGGTTACCACAAATAGGTGAAAGGTGGTATAAAGGTAAGCATGTTAAAAATGACGACTGGAAGGATTTTCTTAATCTAGCTCATCGCCAAGTGAAATATAAATTCAGTTTTCCCTCTAGACTGCTCATGAAGAAATGGTGGGCTTTGCTCGAGCTGATCATCAGGTATATTACCTGCGAGGGTAGACTCTCTCAAACCCAATTCTATCACCTCTAACTGTTAATGATATTTAAGGGACACCCTATGAATATGCCTTATTATTTCTTGAATAGCCTGCACAAGATGGCCTGCACCTATCAAACGAACGTAGGGGATAAGGAGAGAAGTCTGTTTCATCATGGATTAATTAAAATTCTCATTTCCTATCGATTAAGAGAATTTGGAGAAGCTTGGGAATATTTTCTAATGCCTAATGGGTTTGGTCAAAATGAAGAATGGCCCAAACAAAGGCCTAGACTTAGACGTAGGTGTATAAAAGATGAAGAAGCCGAGCCGAAGTTAGAGGACTATGGTTCTTAGGGAAATATGGACAATGAAGCGTCTAGACCTAGTCAAATCCAGAATTTTAGTGGTGTTAAAGTCAAGACTGAGACAGATTCTGAGGTTCCTGTTGACAATATTCAAACTCGAGCGAGAAAAACAACAATCACAATACCCTGTCATAATGAGATTTTTCCTTGTTCACAGGCTAATATTAGTCATAAACCAACTGAAGACCAAATTAGCAGAATTTAAAGTAATCAGGCTATTCATAGGACAATTCATAGTATGACAGCTGCCCTTTTTCCCAAAAGAGACCTGAGCATTGGCAATGCTCCTATTATTGAAGTAAGTGACTCCTCTGAACCTCGTCACAATCTAGTCCCCATTGGCCCAACCTTTATGGATTTGAAATATGTGTCTTCTTCTAGAAATGATGTTGTTGACAGTCAACAAATGAATCATGAATGTGATATGGATCAAGAAATTGATCAGGGGCCTAACAGAGTCAAAGAGGATAGGGGAGGGTTGAATGTAGGATCAGAGAAAAAAATTAATAAGAATCCTTATGTTCAGGTTATCTCATCACTAGAAACTGACTTGAAGGAGGCTGAAGTTATCAAGTCAGCTGCTATGGATGAAGTTGCAGGTTTAAAAACTGATTTAGCTTCTTGGATTGAGAAATGCAGTCTTCTGAGGGAAAAGAAGCTTAAGTATAAAACTCAAATTAAAAAGCTTCTATTGAGGAATCGAAGGTTGATAAAACAGAATTATGGATCACCTTATGTATTGAGACCTGTTATCAAATTAACAATTATTGCTCTCGGCTGAGATAGATAGCTTGCATTTAGGTCATTATAGGATAGAATTAGGAGCTACTATTTTATGTACTTAGCTTAAGATAGTCTTCAGTATTATTTAGTCATTAGGTTGAATTTCTTTGATTTGTCAGAAGATTTGGTTAAGTAAAACTTACCACCTACACCTAAAGAGACTCTCTACTTTGAGAGCACATTATGCAGGTAGCAGGGCCTTGATCCTGTGAGAGACTGTCACTCCAAACATACACAAGATTGCAGTAAGTCGAGTGTGTGGGCTGTCTTTCCGCTATTGGCCTAAGTCAGTATTTTCGGCCAACAGGTTTTTGGTAATTTTTTCATTGTATGGGTTACTTCTGATAAGATACATCAAGTCAATTAATCGTGCAACAAATTCTTTCTTTGTTAAGAGTTGTAATAAATCCTCGAGTGTTTTATTCTTGTTTTCTGCATTGTTTTCATCAAACAAAATTTGTATGAATATTTTTGTAGCATTGTTAAATATGTATTTTTTCTTTAAAGGACTAGAATAGTCATCTTGCTTTCTTTGAATCCTTGTGACTTAGGGGTTATCACGACCAAATTTTGTGCCTTGTCTCATGATTATTTGCAAATTATTAGTATTCAATGCTACATTTTTAGAAACACTAGAGAAGAGGTTAACATTATTTTTATTATTAAGTACTTCAATCATGATGGTGAATTCTTCTAAACAATCTTCCCCAACAACACATTTTGTTGATAATTTTAAATCTGTCCTATCCTTCCATGGATAGTCAAGGATCAAGTTTTCTTCACTATATCACATGAAACACAGTGGATTTCTACATCATGTTCGTCGGTATCCTCCTCGACCATTGTATTATCTAATACATTTTATCCTCCTCATTGATTGTTGCCGTTGTTCTATTGATCGTTATTGTGATTGTTTCAATCGTTTTTCTTGACCATCTATGTTTAGTAAACTATATTATAATTTTATTTGGTATTTATGTTCTTAATACATTCAGAAGCCAAATTTTGTGTCGTCTGATAAATTACACATCATATATGTTTTTCGGTATCTACATTGTAAGGATATTTTGTAGTCGAGTGAGGCTCAAATATTTCGCAAATATCGTAGAAATAGATTATGTGTGCTATCTGGAAATTTTTTGGCTTCCATTATTCTTGGAATTTCTTCAAGTTGTTTCATTTCCCTCTGGTATGTAGTGCAATAAATATGGTATCTTCTTTTCTCATCGTAGGGGCAAGAATCTTTGGTATGGCCTTGCCCAAAGCATGTGGTACACCATAGGTCATTATGATTCATTGTAAGGTGTTGTAATGAAATCTACATTGCTTTGATATTTTCTTCAAGTCGTTTGTCAATGGGTCCAATCAAATATTATGTGTTTGATTAAACTCTTAAGGATTTCTTTAGGACATCATCATATGTTGTGTATGCAACCGTGTCTTGATTCTCGACTACAAGCATGTGACAAAGAATTGTATCACTAATGCTTGGTCCATTTTAGATGTAATCTAGTTGAGGAGGTATTTAAATATTCTGTCATATTCTCATATATATTCTCCTATTATTTTCTTGATTTTTTCAAATTTTTTTCGTCCAGATGCTTGGTGTTATCAGATTTGAAAAATTCCAAAAATTGTCTGTTATTTTTTTATTCGACTTGGGACCTTCTTCAAGAAATTTCATGTACCACGTGAGTGATCTCTTATTAGTCATCCTGCAAACTGTGCAATTTATTGATTCTCATCATCAATGAGGTTAGCTTGCCAAAGAGCTTCACATACTAACTAGTGTATCTTTAGGTCACCATCCCCTTAAAAGATATGAGTATTTACTGGAAGAAGATAAGACATATTTAGGAGTTTTAATACTTACTAGAGTAGACTTACTGACTAACGTAATTACTACTT
Source organism: Pseudotsuga menziesii (assembly GCA_001517045.1). NCBI lineage: Eukaryota > Viridiplantae > Streptophyta > Pinopsida > Pinales > Pinaceae > Pseudotsuga > Pseudotsuga menziesii. Next base: position 38,014 of record LPNX011048034.1, on the reverse strand, counting down.
GATGCTTGATGGTGACTTCTTGTGGATGTGATTGGTACCATGATAGATAAATTTCGTCTAATGATTCTTCATCACTAATTCAGTTCTCTAACAAGTTGGTTTCTTTGATCAGTAATGTTACTAGTACGGGGTGTTGTTAGTGCTTTTTCACTCCAATAGGTGAAAAAGGGGGCTCTACCGACTTGGACAAGCAGAGGTAGAGAGAACACAAGAGGATGGATCTTACAACATTGGTTTGTGAAGTAAGTGTGGTAAATGCAAGTAAAAAATGATAAAGCTCAAACTATATGTGACATCTCCAAAAATTCACAAAAAATTAAAATTTTTCTATGTGACATTTAATACTAGATCATAGTCAGAATGCTAGTTCAATGGTAAACTTTAATCTGGTTGACAGATAGTTTATAAAGACAAGACATAAAATGAAAACTTAGGAGATAATACACTTAGCTAACTATAACTAAAAGGTTACAGAATTACTTACTAACTTATAATACACATGCTATTAACAGTATTCAATCTGTAATGATTTTTCAGTCTTGAAAGTTAATGAGTTAGAAACTTAATGAGTTCATATCAATTGTTTATTTTCCAGCATGTGTATGATTCTGATAGTTGTTTTATTGTCTTTACTAAAGGGGCTTGAGCTGATCTAGAGGCTTACTTATCTTTTTCAAAGCTAATGGAGATTCGATGCTTGTACAGGATTCACAGGTAAGATCTTACTTCCAATTTTTATGTTCTAAGCAGAATAAGGCTTGAAAACTTCATGGGTAAGTTATGCAGAAAAACCTTAAACTCTATTTATTGTCTAGATTAACGAAGTGTAAGACTTCCTATACCTAAAGCAAAGACTTTTCCATCTGGTAGTCATTAGAGTTGATAATATGATTATTTCTTCTAACAATGGATTATACATCCGATGGTATATAATTATCAACATGTTTTTAGTTGTTGGAAGCTTAAATATATTTTCAAATAGTTTATAACTATGAAAATTACTATGTTAACCTAGAATTTACCTTAGCATAAAAATTAGCATCATTAATTTTGCACTAGAACTAACTATGGAAATATACAAACCAACTTAGACATATATAATTGATGCATAACAAAAATACTAACCTAGACATATAACCAATTCATACAAATATCAATTACAACCTAAATAACCTCATCATGCATAAACTGTAAACTTATAACCTAGCTCAAACTCCATCATCTCAAATTATCATTTGTTTATTTCTTTCACAAGGTAATAGTATTAAGTTTACTATTCCATCCAGGTTTAAAGCGTTGGTCCAAAACTTTATCAACATACAAAGACATTTCATGGATAGTGGATTCCACATGGTGATCTCTCACTAGTTGGAGGTTTTGGGCATTGAACCCTAAGCGTTTACATGCTTTCCCTAAAATCCTTTTTTTTTCATTTTTCAACATTTGTTTGGTAAGAAGGAACAGGCTGACAGGCCCTCGACCCTCTCGGATCCTTAGTAACAATTGTCACTCAGGATTGACCTTGGTTCTTCGCCATTACCATGAGCACATTGTTTTAAACCGTGGTTTCGTTAGTTGTCCAAGGTGTTAATAGGATTGGAACTCTGGTTTTTCTACCGCAACCACGAGCTCAATGTTTACAGTAGTCACTTCTAGTTTTCTGAGGCAATTTAGAGGAAATTTGGGGTCTAAAATGGGACTTATAAGAAAATGCGCCAACAATAAATTTTGAGAGTTGGAATTCAAAAACCAATAGAATTTCAATAAAATGAGTCAACCATAATGGTTGAATTGGCATATTTGTCATAAAACAAAACTACTTTTTTTTGTTCGTATTTTTGACATATCTCCCTGTGTTTTTAATCAAATTCTGAGCGAGAGAGATCAATGGATATGGAATTTAATTCTACATCCAATGAGTACCCACACTACATACTTTTGATGGACCCAACTACCCAAAAAATAAGAAATACCTGAAAAAATGTGATGCTAATGTCATCATCATGTTTTTTAGGTATTTCTTGTTTTTGGGGTAGTGGGGTCCGTCAAAAGTATGCAGTATGGGTATTCATTGGATGTGGAATTAAATTCCACATCCAATGAGCTCTCACGCTCATAATTTGAGTAAAAACACAGGGAGATATGTCGAAAATACGAACAAAAAAAGTAGTTTTTTTCATTCTTTCTCCAAACTTAATAACTATTATTCTATTATTTTCCTTTTCTATTATTTTCCTTAGGAGGCCCATTTTAGACCTCAAATTTCCTCTAATGTTAGTGGTTTAAATTTTTTGCTCATCGCTCAAATTGCTTCTTTGAAAATCCATGCTAAGTTGGGTAAGTTGTAAAGAGACCCTGATACATTTTTATTTTCATTTTATTTTAAAAACTCAGCAATTTATTTAAACAAATATAATTATTTTTTGTTTTAATGTAGGTGGAATTACTTGGCATCACACAATTTAGTGCTAAGGCGTAACCCTGAGCTGAGGAATGGGAGCAATAAAGGCTTCTGGTAAGCCTCGGTCCCAACCCTGGGGTACCCTTCATTGCTTACATTTGTGGTGGTGATGATGGTGCTTACAACTTATTACTGTGGTGTTCATTCTACTTGTATTAGATAGTAGTTTTGTTTTTGGCTAAAGGTGGAGGTCGTAAGGTCATGTTTAGTGACAACCCTTAGGGTTTCATAGACGAGCTACGATTATTGTAAATATTTATTTAGGTAAAAGCGTTACTATCCGGGGTTTTTGTTTTGTAAAAAGTTTTAATACTGTAAAAACAAATTGTGGAGTTTACTTGGCCTTTTCCCAGCCACTGCACTCTTTCGTGGCTACGAATATATGTTAAGGTATTTTGGTTTTAAGAATTGAACCACTTGGTGACTGTATTGTTTAATTTTTTTGGAAAATACGAAGACTCTGTTTATATGTATCTTTTTTTTAAGTGCCAGAGCTACAGCCGTAGTGTATATATTGGTTATCATTGTGTTTCTTTTGTGAATTCTATTGCAACGAGTGGTTAATATTTTATAAATAATTTTCTATTATAAAAAATACTTAGTTTCCATTTGTTTCATGGCTATGACAGTAATTAGTTATAAGTTAATCTATGGCTGCAAATTTTAATAAGCCATTTGGAATTTTTTTTGTTATTGTAATGCCATTTATTAAATGCGGTACTACAATTGATTAACCTAAGGTTTTGTTTTAAATAAGCAGTTTTTATTATTAGGTTATCATTCAATTATTGGGTATAAATAACAGTTAGAAAAGTAAAAGTATTCCTTTTAAATGGAAGAGTTGGAATTTAATCTTTGACTTAATCAGCTAATGGACAGAGATTTAAGAGTTATGATCTTTTCCTCATCTTAAGTTTGTCGTTGTCTTATTTTCAATTATTTGCTAGCTATGTAAACTTATTTTCTCTTAACTTGGTTCTGAAATTTGGTAATGAGGTTTAAATGCAAGGGTAGGGTTTTCGCAGAATATTTTTGCAATATTATTAGTAATATCAGAATGATAATGATAGTTACAGCTAGGTTTACTAATTACTTGTTTTATATACTTATAATACAATAGGTAATAAAATTTCAGTCTAATGACTGTTCATTAAGATCTTACTATGTTAAGGTTAAAAAGAAACAGTTTAGTGCTTAACTATGCATTTATTTCTTATAATATAACTAGACTACTTGTTTATGATTTAGGTAATAAAATATTAAAATAAATAATTAGTTTTCTTTACTAAGTATAAATAGTTTAATTAGATTACAATAATGTTTATTTTATTATAATACACACAGTTTATTGTTTGTGTATCAACAGTTTTACTATAATAGACTCTATATAGCATTCTTCAAAGGTTTATGTATAAAATTTTAAGTCCTAGAAAAGGAATTATTATGGAAAATTACAAGTAAAAGCTTCCAATGTTAAACAATTACTTGAAATTATTGTTGGAAAAAAAAACATTAGTGAAATCATTTCTAAGTAACTTTTCAATTCAATAACAGTTTTCTGATTCTTTTATCCATGCATACTCATTTATTTCTACAACTAAACCATCCTTCTGTACTAGAGTACTTCATCATAATATGAGTGGAAAAATATAGAAAGGAAATTTTACTCATCGTTCTATCATTTCTAATTCTAGGTTCATTTATTCTATTAATCATATACAAGTAATTTCCTTAATAAAATGCATATTAAACAGTGTATTTGCAGATGCAATGTATCTAAGAAATAATAGTAAAACTAATCACGAATACTTTCATTCTAGTAATTTGCTTGCATAAATATAAATAAGATAACACAATGAAACCTGATAACTTGTAGAAGAGACAAACAGCCCAAGGAGCCCATTCCACCCAAGCTTTTCCTAAAGATAGCTCAAATTCTTGTCTTAGGACCCCCAATCCTGTCCACTGATCCACCAAGATGAAAGCACTGTGTGAAGAAATGGGGTTTAAAACCCCTACAACTCCACATAAGTACTTAATAGCAATACTTTTGTCCTCAATAGTAAAGAACTCAGCTAATAAGCAGCACTAGTTCTAAAAAGAGTCTTAATCACTCAATATACTTCTACCTTTCCCCTCATCGAATCTCTTGTGCACCTTTCTCAACTTCAGAAATTTCACAAGGCAATGATTGAAAAGCCTCCTGCTGAATTTGATGGATAGATATATGCATGCCTAGGTATTTTTGGTTTGTTTTTCAATTAATGAGCCACCTGCTCTGTTCCACTTTCTTGGGGAACATGACCACAAAATTAGCAAAGTTTCCCCCTACAACAACTAGAAGTGGTTGAGGATGCTACCATGTGTTAGTTTACTCTCATAGCAGTCTATTCCTCCTAGTGATTTAGTGGACACTCATTCAACAGCCTCCTTAGACTATTTGTCTCATCTTTTATTTATTAAGTAATACAATATTCAACATAATTAATTACAGCCATCCCTGGCCCCACTTGGTCAATAGTCATAAACTTTAAGATAAAAATAAAATACAATATTTTCTTAAACATAAAATGTTATTGAAATTGGGGTACGTGACATACACCCTCCCTTAAGTACAACATCATCCTCGATGTTTCTTTATTCATCATCCTCGGAGCTACCCTGGAACAGAATTGGATATGCTTCATGCATATGACTCTCCAATTCCCTAGTTGCTTCTTCTAGACTAAGGTGCTTTCATTGCACCTTCACCTGTCCAATGGTGCAATTCTGAAGTAGGATTTCCCTCTTGTCGAGTATACAATTCGGTTCCACCAGAAAATCTCCTTCGGGTTCCACCTACACATCATTCCAATTTATCACATAAGTAGCATCATGCACATATCTTTTTAAAACAGAAATATGAAAAACATTATGAACTTTAAGATTTGGTGGTAAGGCCAATTGGTATGCCACTGGTCCAACTCTGGACAATATTTCGAAAGGCCCACAGTACCTGGGTGCTAACTTAGCACAAATCCCTAATTTTAAGGAACTCTTTTTAGGTTTTACCTTAATGAAAACATGTTCGCCCACCTGGAACTCTTTCTGAGTTCATTTAATATCCGCTTGACTCATCGATCTGTCTTGTGCAACCTTCAAATTACCTTGTACCTGCTTCACTATTAATTCTATCTCCTTTAATAGATCAGGTCCTAGTATTAACCTATCAATGGGGTAGCTCCATGAGATGGGAGTATTGCATTTTCTATCATACAGAATCTCAAATGGGATGAATTTTGTTGAAGCTTGGTAGTGGTTCTTGTATGCAAACTCAACCAAGTGTAAGTAGTCCTCCCATTTACTTGGATGTTCTCTATCATATATCCTTAACATATCCTCCAAGATCTAATTTACCCTTTCTATCTTCCCATCCGTTTGCAGATGAAAAGATGTACTAAAATTTATAGTATTTAATCCTTTAAATAAATCTTTCTAGAAGTTTCCCATGAATTTAGAGTCCCTGTCAGAAATTATAACTTTTGGTATTCCATGCAAACAAAAAAATAATTTCATAAATATTTTAGCAATATTAGCAGCCTTATGAGTGGTCTTTACTGGAATAAAATGGGCTTCCTTACTGATTTTTTCAACAACTACCATTATAGAATCATTCTGGTTTTGATTTCTAGGCAAACCTGTAATGAAATCAATGCTGATTATTTCCCATTTCCATGTAGGAATTGGTAATAGTTGTAATAAACCGGCTGGATGCTGATGTTCAGTCTTAACCTGTTGACATTCAAAACATCTAGCAATATATTATGCCAACTCATTCTTATATTCAGCCAAAAATAATCTTTCTATAACATAGTTATTGTTTTTTGATAGCAAGGGTGTCCCGAATAAGGACTCTTATGTATTTCATTAAAAATTAGAAATTTAACTTTAGGTACGTTAGGTACATACAATCTATTTTTATAAAGTATTAACCATTTTTCATTTAGATTGTAGCCTGTACTTAAACTTTCAGTTACATTTTCTGCCACTTTAGCTTTCAATTTTTGGTAATTTTCATCCAATTTTACTCCTTCTTCGAGCTGATATTCTAAATCTGTTTTGTAAGTATTGATTGCTTCCATAAAATTTAATCTTACATTTCTGCTCAAAGCATCAGCTACCTTATTTCCTTCCCATTTATATGTTGGATCTCGAAATCATATTCGCTAAGGAAAGCTATCCACTTAGCTTTCCTTGTGTTTAAATTTGGTTGATCCAACAGATACTTTAAAACCTTATTATCCATCATAAATTTTCTCCCGATCAAGTGATGGCACCGCATCTTTAATGCATGTATCACGGTAGCCAATTCTAGATCGTAAGTAGCATAATTTTTCTCCTGAATTTTAAGTTTCTTGTACTTGTATGCTATTACGTGTCCTTCTTGAGTTAAGACCCCACCAAGACAATCGTTGCATGCATCAATGCATACAACAAGTTCCTTATTAGGATCCACAATTCTTAGAATCCGTGCAATAGTTAACAATTCCTTTAATTTCTTAAAACTCTTTTGACATTTTTTATCCCATACAAACTTCTTTCCTTTCTTCTATAGAGAATTTATGGGATTCGCGATCCTTGGGAAGCCCTCAATGAACCTTTGATAATACCCAGTGATCCCCATGAATGATCGTACATTAGTCACATCTTTTGGGACCAGCCATTCGTTAATTTCTTTTATCTTATGTGGATCAACCGATATCCCATATTTAGTTATTACATGACCCAATTATTGTATTTTATCTTTAAGCCACATTTACTAAACTTGGAATAAAGCTGATGTTCCCTTAATACTTGTAAAATGATTTTTAAATGTAACTCATGCTCTTGTTTAGTCTTAGAATATATTAAAATATCATCAATAAAAACTACTACAAAATTATCTAGATATTTATGTAATACATTGTTCATTAAACACATGAAGAATGTCGGGGCATTAGTTAACCTAAATGGCATGACAACGAACTCATAGTGACCATATCTGGTCCTAAAATTTGTCTTGAAAAAATCCTCATCCTTAATCCGGACTTGATGATAACCGGATCTTAAGTCAATTTTTGAAAATATTGTTGCTCCATGTAACTCATCGAACAGATCATCTATGCGAGGCAACGGGTATCTATTGTTAATTGTCATATTATTAAGCTGACAGTAGTCACTGCATAAGAGCAGAGTATCGTCCTACTTTTTAATGAAAATAACCAGCGCTCCCCAAGGAGACACACTTGGTCTTATATACTTTTTATCTATCAGTTCTTTTAATTGCGATTTTAGTTCATTAAGCTCTAGGATATTCATCCGGTAAGGAGCTTTTGAGTTAGGCACCGCACCGGGTACTAGCTCAATAGTGAAATCCAACTCTCTTTTCAGAGGCAGTCCTAGAATTTCCTCTAGAAATACATCAAAATAACCTCTCAAAATTGGTATATCTTCTAATTTTAGTTTGTCTTCTTTATTAATGTGTTCTTCATTAGTTATATTTATAGCAAAATATTTACATCCCTTTCAAACAACCCTTTTTAATTGTAAGGTAGAAATATGTCTGATTGCTATTTTCCTAGGGATTCCTTTGACTGTTACTGTTTCTCATTCGTTATTTAAACAAGTAAATTTTTTATTAAAACAATTTAAAACTAATCGATGTTGTTCCAACCAATCCATTCCAATTAATACATCATAAGATCCTAATGGAAGTACATTCAACTTCACAAAATTTTCAAACTGATTCATAAATAATGTATAGTCTTTTGCAAAATCAATTACTTTTCTTTTTGCTCCTGTAGCTAATTGAACTAGCCATGACTTTGCAAATTTCTCTACTAGTAGTTTACTTTTCTCTAATAAATTAGGAAAGACATAACTCAGGCTATCCCATGGGTCAATTAAAATAGAAATGGATTTATGGTTTAGCATACCTTTTACTTCCACCATGGAAGTCTGATATTCAGCCTATCTGTTTTCTAGCACTGCATTGATTCTGGGAATCCCTCTCAATAAATCACCAACCGCCGTTTCTTCCTGCACAACATGAATGTTGTTGATGGTCTTCTTTCTATTAGGACAGACTGATGCATAGTGAGGTCCCTAGCATTCCCAACATTTTACCTGTTCCTTATGTTCATTATTTTTAACATAGTTGTTGTGATTATTTGTAATTCTTTATTTCTTGTGACAGTAGGGTTTTGATGTGGGTTACCTTTTGAATTAATTCCTTGAAAATTTTTGTTAGGAAATCTATGTGAGTTATTATGCCCAAAATTCCGATTAGGTGTGAAACCTTTCTTTCTTTGTTCAAAATTATTAGACCTTTTTGTTTTCTAGTTTGGCATGTTCTCCCTTTTTTGGTTCTGCTCATAGCAGAAATTTTCTTTTCGCATGGCCTCTTCAAGGGTTTTGGGATTGTCATATTCAATTATGTCCTTGATATGAAAAGGTAAACAGCTTAGAAATCGTTGTACCTTAGGTTTTCGATCAACAATATATGGCACATATCATAGTAAGCTCAGAAATTTACTATTTAACTCTCATACTCATGGCTCCCAACCTTAAGTCATAAAATTCTTTAGCTCATTCCTCGTAATATTGATCTGATAGAAATTTATTTTTAAAGTACTTTTTAAAAGTGATCCAGTTTATATTCTTCTCTTTTATTCCTTTAACTCGTTTTATGTCCTACCACTAGATGTCGGATTTTTCAGTTAAGTTATATATTGCCATCCTCGCTTTTAACTGATTAGAATAGTTATATATATGAAAGTGCTTTTTCATTCCAGACAGCCATGCTTCGGCTTCCTCTCCTTTTTCTGTTTCACCATTAAAAGTTGGTGGTTTAATATTTTTGAACTCCCCTAAAATATCTTCATAAGGATTGTACTTCTTCTTTCTAGAGCGATAATTACTCTCACTACTATCACTTGAGTACTGGTGTTTCTTTCTCTATAAATTACCATTAATTTTAGAAGAAGAAGAACTTTCAATTTTACAGTATTTTGACCTTTTACCCTTATGTTGGTAGGATGTATTACAAGATTCTATATGTTTATCCTTTTCTTCATTAGAAAACTTTTCCAACAGGATTTGATTCATCTCCTCCTGAGCTCTTAGGATTCTCTCATTTTCTTTTTTAACGGTATCCATTTCAGTTTTTAGATCCTTAACTATTTGCAGTAATTAAGATGAATTATTAGTTATATCTTCTTTAACAGTTTCTCTACCAAAGTTATTTTGTTCATTTAATGAATACCTCTCTTCAGCATACTCTTTGAGTCCTTCCATACCTCCAAATCTAATTCAAAATATAGTATCTACAACAGCATTTAAAATCATAAATCAATATCCATACTTTTTGTTTACGTGCATGGAGCCACTTCAAGCCTAGTGTCTGAACATGGGCTCCGATACCATATGTGACATCTCCAAAAATTCACAAAAATTTAAATTTTTTCTATGTGACATTTAATACTAGATCATAGGCAGAATGCTAGTTCAATGGTAAACTTTAATCTGGTTGACAAATAGTTTATAAATACAAGACATAAAACAGAAAATTAGGAGTTGATACTCTTGGCTAACTGTAACTAAAAGGTTACATAATTACTTACTAACTTATATTACACATGCTACTAATAGTATTCAATCTGTAATGACTTTTCAGTCTTGAAAGTTAATGATTTAGAAACTTAATGAATTCACATCAATTGTTTATTTTCCAGCACGTGTATGATTCTGATAGTTGTTTTCTTGTCTTTAATGAAGGGGCTTGAGGTTATCCCAAGGCTTACTTAGCTTTTTCAAAGCTAATGCAAATTCGATGCTTGTACAAGATTCACAGGTAAGATCTTAATTCCAGTTTTTATGTTGTAAGAAAAATAAGGCTTAGAAACTTCACAGGTAAGCTATGTAGAAAAACATTAAACTCTATTTACTGTCTAGATTAACGAAGTGTAAAACTTCCTAGACCTAAAGCAAAGACTTTTCCATCTGGTAGTCATTAGAGTTGATAATATGATTATTTGATCTAACAATGGATTATACATCCGATGGTATATAATTATCAACGTGTTTTTAGTTGTTGGAAGCTTAAATATATTTTCAAATAGTTTATAACTATGAAAATTACTATGTTAACCTAGAATTTACCTTTGCATAAAAATTAGCGTCATTAATTTTGCACTAGAACTAACTATGGAAATATACAACCCAACTTAGGCATATATAATTGATGCATAACAAAAATACTAACCTATACATATAACCAATTCATACAAATATCAATTACAACCTAACTAACCTCATCATGCATAAACTATAAACTTATAACCTAGCTCGAACTCCGTCATATCAAATTAGCATTTGTTTATTTCTTTCACAAGGTAATAGTATTTAGTTTACTGTTCCATGCAGGGTTAAAGTGCTGGTCCAAAACTATATCAACATACAAAAAAATTCTGTGGATAGTGGATTCCACGTGATGATTGCTCACTAGTTGGAGGCTTTGGGCAATAAACCCTAGGAATTTACATGCTTGCCCTAAAACATGTTTTTTTCATTTTTCAACATTTTTTTGGGAAGAAGGAATAGGCTGATAGGCCCTTGGCCCTCTCGGATCCTTAGCAACAATTGTCACTTAGGCTTGACCCTGGTTCTTTGCCATTATCGTGAGCACATCGTTTTAACCCGTGGTTTCTTTAGTTGTCTGAGGCATTAATAGAATTGGAACTCTAGTTTTTCTACTGCAACCACGAGCTTAACGTTTATAGTAGTCACTTCTAGTTTTCCAAGGTGTTAGCGGTTTAAATTTTTCGCTCATCACTCAAATTGCTTCTTTGAAAATCCATTCTAAGTCGAGTAAATTTTAATGAGACCCTCATGCATTTTTGTTTTCATTTTATCTTAAAAACTCAGCAATTTATTTAAACAAATCTAAGTATTTGTTGTTTTAATGTAGGTGGAATTACTTGGCATCACACAGTTGAGTGCCAAGGAGTAACCCTGAACTGAGGAATGGGAGCAATAAAGGCTTCTGGTAAGCCTCGGTCCCAACCCTGGGGTTCCCTTCATTGCTTACATTTGCGGTGGTGATGATGGTGCTTATAACTTATTATTGTGGTGTTCATTCTACTTGTATTAACTGGTAGTTTTTTTTTTGTTAAAGGAGGAGGTCGTAAGGTCATGTTTAGTGACAACCCTTAGGGTTTGAAAGACGAGCTACAACTCTTGTAAATCTTTATTTAGGTAAAAATGTTACTGTCTAGGGTTTTTGTTTTGTAAAAAGTTTTAATACTGTAAAAACAAAGTTTGTAGTTTACTCGGCCTTTGCCCAGCCACTGCACTCTTTCGTGGCTACGAATATATGTTAAGGTATTTTGGTTTTAAGCGTTGAACCACTTGGCGACTGTATTGTTTAATTTTTTTGGAAAATTTGAAGACTTTGTTTATATGTATCTTGTTTTTAAGTGCCAGAGCTATGGTCGTGGTGTATATATTGGTTATCGTTGCGTTTCTTTTGTGAATTCGATTGCAACAAGTGGTTAAGATTTTATAAAGAATTTTCTGCTATAAAAATACTTAGTTTCCATTTGTTTCATGGCTATGACAGTAATTAGTTATAAGTTAATATATGGCTCAGAATTTAAATAAGCCATTTGGCAATTTTTTTGTTATTGTAATCCCATTTATTAAATGCGGTACTACAATTGATTAACTTAAGGTTTTGTTTTAAATAAGCAGTTTTGATTATTAGGTTATCATTCGGTTTTTGGGTATAGATAGCAATTAGAAAAGTAAAAGTATTCCTTTTAAATGGAAGAGCTGGAATTCAATCTTTGACTTAATCAGCTAATGGATGGAGATATAAGAGTTATGATTTGTTCCTCATCTGAAATTTACAGTTGTCTTATTTTCAATTATTTGCTAGTTGTGTAAACTTCTTTTCTCTTAACTAGGTTCTGAAATTTGGTAATAAGGTTTAAGTGCAAGGGTAGGGGTTTAGCAGAATATTTTGCAATATTATTAGTAATATCATAATTATAATGATAGTTACAGCTAGGTTTACTAATTACTTTTTTTATATACTTATAATACAATAGGTAATAAAATTTTAGTCTAATGACTGTTCATTAAGATCTTACTGTGTTGAGGTTAAAAAGAAATAGTTTGGTGCTTAACTGTGCATTTTTTTCTTATAATATAACTAGAATACTTGTTTATGATTTAGGTAATAAAATATTAAAATAAATAATTAGTTTTCTTTTCTAAGTATAAACAATTTAATTTTATTACAGTAATATTTGTTTTATTATAATACATATATTTTGTTGTCTGTGTATCAACAGTTTAACTATAATAGACTCTATAATAGTATTCTTCAGAGGTTTATGTGTAAAATTTTAAGTCCTAGAAAAGAAATTATTATGGAAAATTAGAAGTAAAAGCTTCCAATGTTAAACCATTACTTGAAATTATTGCTGGAAAAAGAAAAGATTAGTGAAATCATTTATAAGTAAATTTTCAATTCGATAACAGTTTTCTGATTCTTTTATCCATGCATACTCATTCCTATCTATAGCTAAACCATCCTTATGTACTAGAGTACTTCATCATAAGATGAAAGGAAAAATACAGAAAGATAATTTTACTCATCATTCCATCATTTCTAATTCTAGGTTCATTTATTCTATTAATCATCTACAAGTAATTTTATGAATAAAATGTGACTTAAACAGTTTATTTGCATATGCAAGGTATCTAAGAAATAATAGTAAAACTAATCATGACTACTTTCATTCCAGTAATTTTCTTGCATAAAGATAAATAAGATATCACAATGGAACCTGATAACTTGTAGAAGAGACAAACAGCCCAAGGATCCCGTTCCACCCAACCTTTTTCTGAAGATAGCACAAATGCTTGTCTTAGGACCCCCGAGCTTGTCCACTGATCCACTAGGGTGAAAGCACTGTGTGAACAAATGGGATTAAAAACCCCTGCAACTCCACAAAAGTACTTAACATCAATACTTCTATCCTCAGCAGTAAATAACTCAGATAACAAGATGCACTAGTTCTAAAAACAGTCTAAATCACTCAATCCACTTCTTCCTTTCTCCTCATTGAATCTCTTGTGCACCTTTCTCAACTTCAGAAATTTCACAAGATAATGATTGAACAGCCTCCTGTTGAATTCATTGGATAGATATATGCATGCGTAGGTATTTTTGTTCAGTTTTTCAATTAATGATCCACCTTCTCTATTCGACTTTCTTGGGGAACATGACCACAAAATTAGGGAAGTTTCCCCCCTGCAACAACTAGAAGTTGTTGAGGACGTTCCCATGTGTCAATTTACTCTCACCCCAGTCTATTCCTCCTAGTGATTCAGTGGAAACTCATTCAACATCCTCCTTAGACTATTTGTCTCATCTTTTATTTATTAAGTAATAAAATATTCAACATAATTAATTACAGCCATCCCTGATCCCACTTGGTCAATAGTCATAAGACTACAATAAAAATAAAATATGATGTTTTCTTAAACATAAAATGTTATTGAAATTGGGGTACGTGACAATATACTATGCATATAAGAAATATAAACTAAAGTGGGATTACATATGAGAGGGAAATAGAAAAACTAAAATGCAAACATAAAGCCGTAAATATAGATGGACACTGTAAATGGCAAACATTAACAATAACAACAAAAAACTAGCATTAAACGTTTTCCTTTAATACAAAGTGGATATAAGAGAATATGTTCTCTTTTTGTTAAAATAATTCACATTTACATGGAATCATCATCCCTCATAAAATGGTGTCCCTTGTAGTTGGGTAGAGTGTAGCTCTCATGGTTCCAAGTGGCCTGATGTCTCCCAATATCTATTACGTAGATGTTGAAGTTTAACTAGGGTGAAATGAGGATGGTAACAAAGTGTTACTAATACAAAGGGATTTCCAACAGAGAAACGGTGCTCAATTTGGAGATGGATTGAATGGGGACCTTCATATCATATAAATAGGAAAATATTTAGGGTTTGGGGTTTCCAAACCATGGTGGATTTTACCACTTACTGCTTGTAATTTTTGAATTTGAATGGGATTTTATTTTAATGTGGACTTTCCCCTACTTTGGTGGCCTTTTTTCCTATTTTAGTGTAATTTCCTAACTTTGTCCGATAAGTCCACTTTCTCTTTGCAGTAAGGGGGTCCAAGATATATTGATTTTTTGGGGTTTTTTTGTATATGAAGGTTCACAATGTTCGTTTTTGGTGTGGAATTGATGATGTGGAAATGGTAAGTGAACTATGATGAGTGAATAGTTTTTTGTGTTAACAGATTTCCCCATGATGTGTGAGTTTAGGAGCTCATCGTATGACTGATAGACATCATAGGACTTGTTCTTCCAAATAATGAATGTGACAGTAGTGTGGAGAATGGAGGACTATAGTGTAGGGGAGAGGAAACTCATTGTTGGGGATTACCAGGGAGAAATTTGCAGATACAATAGTCAAAATGGATGACGTGCATATAATTACAAATATATGGATGACGTAGGAATACCCATGCTCATATGAATGTCTCAATATACATAATATGCATCCAGCCCCAAAGGGGGACTAGTTAGTAGATAGATAATTGTTGTATACATAAAATGTGTCCAATAAGGACTCATATTTGGATTGTAATCATGGTCCAACCATGGATTATCTAAAGAAATGGCACTAGAAACAATGGCCTACAACTAGACCTAGACATATTGCGAAGCATGAAGGGATTTTGAACATTGTCACCAACACAGTCCGAATATCGCAAGGAACATGATAGTAGAGGGGTTCTGAAGCGACTCACCAATGTGTTAGAGTCAAGGGACATCTACAGTCTTCGACCAAGTGATAATGAGACCAATACCCTGTATGAATATTAATGGTGCGATATTGTAGCTGACATTAGAGAAAATTTGAGGTTTAAAATGAGCATCCTAAGGAAAATAATAAAATAATAGTTAAAATAATATTTATGATTTTTTTAGGAAAAGAGAAAAAAGTACATTTTTTCCTCATATTTTCAACATATCTCTCTATCATTTTACTCAAATTTCTAATGGGAGCACCGTTAGATGCAAAATTTAATTTCACATCCAACAAGTGTTCCCACTTGAAATTTGAGTAAACAGATAGGGATATATGTTGAAAATACGAATTAAAAAAGTAGTTTTTTAAATGTCAAATATGCCAACTAAACCATTATGGTTGAGTCTTTTCTTGAAATTCTATTGCTTCTTGAATTCAAAGGTTTTTTTTCTTACAAGGTGGCTCATTTTCTTATAAGTCCAATTTTATACCCCAAATTTTCTCTAATGTGTCGAGCACGTGAGAAACAACCATCTAAAAGGGAAATAAGGGTCCCCTACACATGGTCTGTATGAACTCATTGATGATAGAAATGAGGCCAAGGTACATGGACCTCTGGGTCTATCCTACGAAATAGATATACTAGCGTTGATAGAGGGAGACCTACAACTACCAACACAATAATATTTCCTTGATAGGAGCATGATGTATACAACCATATACTGACTGAAAAAATATAGTAAACTAAGACAATGTATGTGGGTATAAGGGTGAATGAGTAATGGGACTCAAACTTCCTTTGTTGTGAGTATGACGACAAGGCTAACTTGACATCATATGAAACTGGTATCAAGAAAAGGGGATCATATTCGAGGGGGAATGCAGTGGGTGTGACTCCAATGGGATGACCTTAGAGGGAAAATTAGCGATCATGGAAAAAGAGGCTCCAAGGGGGACTCATCGCAGAATACTATGAACAATGGTGACTGGGAATGTTTCCTTAATGTGGGACTATATGTGAGCTTCAAGGATGCTAAGAAGCATTATTTTTTCCTTCTTCATGGTTTTAGGAGCTCCAAGAAGGAATCATAGTATTCTTAAGATGGTATTGTCTCATGGATTTTTGGGTGAGCCGAGACAGTTGATGCTTATTGGTGTTTTCATTTTTAGAGAGTTTGAAAATAGGAAGAAGATTCGATGAGTGGTCATTTTCATAAGATTAGTCCCCAAGGCCTTAAAAGGAATAAAAGTGTGTGATTGGGAACTCTTCTAGCTGAAAGGGACTAGAGTATTCATTTTTCATAAATAGTGCACTCGACCCGAAAAGGGGATAAGCGTATATCGAACGAATGTTATTTCACGGCCTTTAATAACTCTAAGAGAAGTAAGAACACTCAACAATATTTTCATTGTTTACAGAGTCAAAAAAGAGATGACAGAAGTTCCATGTTGGGAATCCAAGGGACAAGCCAATGAGTGACAGTATAGGAAATGCGGGTGACTTCATCTCATGTTGATGTATATGTAACTTTGGAATGTATTCACTTGTATATTTCATGTATTGTACCCCGATGTTTATTCCAAGAAGTATATATAATGTAATTGAGTCATGTCATGCCCCGATGTTCCTATCGGGAGGTTCTATAATGTAAACAAGTCATGTCAAGTCATTGTGGGTAACCCTCCTATTGATCAAGGGTTAAAGTCCCCACAATTCCGGGGCACTAGGGTTATTAGACTCTCCTAGAGAAGTCGGCCCTAGTAGGGTTTTTTCAAGTCAGGAATTAGTATAACTAGAGAGCTATCCTCTCTATTTAGAACACACTCACTCACACTCAGTTGTAGCGCATAGCTGAGGAAGAAGAAGACACTGGGGCTAGGAAGAAAGAGGCTACTGCTGTCGGGATATCATCTTACTGTTTTGGGGTTTTATTTTTGGTGTTGATTCCATCTCTGAGGAAGTTGCAGGGTTTTCTCCATTTATGGCTTCCCCGAGGAAAAACATTGTGTTCATTGTCTCTTGTGTTTTATTGTTGTACTTGTTATTCTCTCAGTTAAATATCCTAACATAATGCTAGCTTGAATGATAAAATTCTAACATGGTATAAGAGCTAACCTGAGAAGAAGACACTGTGCAGTTGCGGGAACTAGGGATTCCTACTTTGTGTATCTCTCTCCACAGATTTTCAGCAAAATAAGGTTGGATCAACTCTCCTCCCTAGGGTGCATCTTTCTGTCGAAGCAGAATCCAATTCTGAGCTTTTTCAGTTTTGGACCCGACACTACTGCCGAAAATTAGGGCTTTCCACAGAAGTGGAATTTTTCAGTGATCCTAGGCCTGGATTGATATCCTCCTCAAAATCCAAGTTTAGAGATAAATATCAAAGCAATTGGTTGGACAGAATTCTGAAAAATCCAAACCATAATCTACTCCTAAACCATCACTGCAGAAATTCAGCTCCAAATCCAGATCCGACATCTTGACCTGGTAAGATCTAAATATTTTGTATTTCCATTTGAGGTTCTCAGTTAAGATGTCTCATCATACCAATCTTGATGAAAAGCTTGAGGGAGCTTATAACTTTCGAGCCTGGAAGTATAGGATCTCCCTAGTCTTGGAAGAAAATGAGTTGGACTCCTATATTAATGAGGAGGTTCCAGTTCCAGAGGGAGATGATTCTAAGGCCTTACACAAGAATAAGTTGGCTATGGCAAAGAGAATTATTGCTGATTCAATCAAGTATGACCTCATACCACATGTGTCCTCCCTAAAGACACCTAAAGCTATGTTTGGTTCCCTAACCAAATTGTTCGAAGGGAAGAACATAAACCGAAAGATGACTTTGAGAAACCAACTGAAGAATGTAAAGATCCAGAATGCTGAGACCATCCAGTCTTACTTTACAAGGGTCTCTCAAATCAAGGAATAGCTGGAAGTAGTAGATGAAGAAGTGGAGAATGCAGAGATTGTGATGACCACCTTGAATGGTCTCCCTAGATCATGGGACTCCTTTATTCAAGGGATCTGTGCCAAAAAGAAGTTAGTCAAATTTAGTATACTATGGGAAGAATGCTCTCAAGAAGAATCTCGGATAGCAGCTCGAGAAGAAAAGATGGGAAGTGAATATCAAGCCCTCACAGTTTATTCCAAGAAAATCAAAAGAAGTTCTGATCACTCCAGAGGTAAGCATTTCCATAAAACTAACTCTAGAAAATATTTGTCTAGAAACAGATGTTATACATGTGATGAAGTAGGACACTTTGCAAAAGATTGTCCTATAAGACAAAATAAGAAAAGGGGAAACAAGAGAAGACATCATGCTAATGCTGCAGAGGATGATGAACCTTCCACAAAGAGAACCAGATATGAAAGTGAAGACTCTTCAAGTGATGAAGAATGTATTGATTTATGCTCTCACGAGAAACATCACACATGGAAGAAATGATTGGCTTATAGAAAGTGGGGCTTCCAAACATATGACAGGATTCAAAGAGTCCTCTATAAAACTTTCAGAACATGAATCACCTCATAAGAGGAAACTTGGAGATGACTACCAGTATCCAATAAAAGGTACTGGGGAATCCTCCTATAAGCTAGACTATGGAAAGTTTATGAAGATGCAAGATGTATTGTTTGTACCAGGACAAAAGAAGAACCTTCTCTCCATATCTGCATTATATGAAAAAGGCATGAGGGTTGCATTTATAGATGGCCAAGTTATCATGTGGCCAAAGGGAAATACTATTAATGATGCAATAGTGATTGAGGAACAAGAAGGAGGTCTGTACAAATTGAAGGGCCATCCAGAACAAGCTTTAGTCCATGACACAGTAGAGCCAAATGAGCTTTTGCATAGAAGGCTTGCACATGTGCATTACAGAGCACTACCACTTGCAACAAAAGTGTTGAAGGTCTTCCAGAAATTCAAGCAAAACATGATGGAGTCTGCAAAGGATGTACGAAAGGAAAGAATACAAAGAAGACATTTCCAAGTAGCGAGAGCAAGGCAAAAGGAATCTTGGAAATCGTTCACTCCGATGTATGCGGTCCGATGTCATCAAGTTCACTAAGCGGGTATGTATACTATGTTTCTTTCATTGATGACTTTTCTAGGAAGACATGGATTTACTTCATGAAGAACAAAGATGAAGTATTCAACAAGTTCAAGGAATACAAATCCTTGATCGAGAACCACACTGAAAAGAAGATCAAGACCTTTCGATCAGATAATGGTGGAGAATTCACATCAAATGAATTCAAAGAGTTATGCAAAGACTCAGGGATTAAGAGGGAGTTGTCCACTCCATATAATCCACAATAGAATGAGATTGCAGAAAGGAAGAATAGAACTATCATGGAAGCTGCAAAAGCAATGCTTCATGATCAAGATCTTCCTCTGCATCTATGGGCAGAAGCTTCCAAAATAGTAGTGTATGTATAGAACCGTACTCCACACAGAGTACTCAAGAACAAGACACCTGAAGAAGTCTTTTTTGGCAAGAAACTAGAAGTCAGCCATCTCAGAATATTCAGCTGTCCAGTGTACATACATATTCCAAAAGAGAAGAGGACAAAATTAGATCCTTCAGGAAAGAAGGGTATATTTGTGGGATACTCTGAAAGCTTGAAGGCTTACAGAATATACTTCCCAGGGTTCAAGAATATTTGCACCAGTAGGGATGTAACATTTGACGAAGACTCAGCTTACAACAAATCCAAAAAGAAACCTACTGAAGTTCCTGAAGAATCAAAAGCACCCAGAATTCCTGACACAACCATGAACGAAGAGACTCAAGAAGAAGATCGAGAATTTGAAGAACCTCAAGAACCTGTAGATCCACCACAGGAGAAGAATCCTCATAGGAGGAAAACTGCTTGGGTACGAGAAGCTATCCAAGGTGCAGAAAGATATGGGGCTCCAGAAGAGAATCACAAAGAAAGAAAGAGGACCAGATCCTGCTCTGGTTATGTAGCCTTATTATGTGATTTCATCGATAAAGAACCTTGCAATTATGAATAAGCGGCAGAACAGAAAGAATGGAAGGATGATATGATCGAAGAATATCAAGTGATCATGAAGAATGATGTTTTGGATGTTGTCCCAGGACCAAAAGGGAAGTCAATTGTAACTTCCAAATGGATCTACAAGATCAAGCATGCTGCAAACGGTAGCATAGAAAAATATAAAGCAAGATTTGTTGCTCGTGGTTTCTCCTAGAAAGAAGGAATATATTATGAAGAAACTTTTTCCCCTGTAGCCAGATACACTTCCATCAGATCAGTACTTGCTCTGGCAGTAGTGATGAAATGGAAGATCCACCAGATGGATGTCAAGACTTCCTTCTTGAATGGTGTAGTGGAAAAGGATGTGTATGTGGAGTAGCCACTCGGTTTTGAGACACATGACATGGAGTCTCATGTATGTAGATTGAAGAAAGCCTTGTACAGTTTGAAACAGGCACCCAAGACATGGTACGAAAGAATTGACATCTTTCTATCCAGTTTGGGCTTTACCAAGAGTAAAGCAGATTCCAACCTTTACTACAAGGTTGAGGATGGAAACCTAGTGACGCTCCTACTGTATGTAGACAATCTGTTTGTAACAGGTATGGATGGGTTGATTTTTGATACGAAGAGGAAGCTTGTTGCCGAGTTTGAAATGAAGGAATTGGGTATGATGCATTATTTCCTAGGCATGGAGGTGTGGCAGAATGTAGACGGAATTTCCCTGTGACAAGGGAAATATACAATAGAGATCCTGAAGAGATTCGGGATGATGGACTGCAAGGCCATGACCACACCTATGGCATCGAACCTGAAGCTATTAAGTGATGCTTCATCAGAAGCGGTTGATGCCATGATGTATCCTCAGATGATTGGGTCGTTGATGTACCTGACAAACACGAGACCAGATATTTTCTTTTCTATGAACAACTTGAGCCAGTTCCTGATAGATCTTAGACATGTTCACTTGATTGTTGCAAAGCATATTCTAAGGTACCTAAGGGGTATAGTTGATTATGGGCTCAAGTATGAGGCAATTCAGAATATTAACTTGGAGGGTTATGTTGATTCAGATTGGGAAAGCAATGCCATCGATAGGAAGAGCACTTCAGGGTGTTGCTTCAGTATGGGATCAGGTGTGATCTCTTGGTTTAGCAGGAAGCAATCCTGTGTGGCACTGAGTACAGCTAAAGCAAAGTATGTCGTAGCTTGTTCAGCTAGCTGTAAGTCAGTATGGCTAAGGAATATACTGTCTGATTTATTTGATCTCTAGTTGGATGCTACTTGTATATATTGCAACAACCAAAGTTGTTTGAAGTTGTCGGAGAACCCGGTGTTCCATGACAAGCCGAAGCATATCGAGATCAAGTATCACTATATCAGGGATATGGTGCAGAGAGGAGTAGTGAAGCTCTAGTATGTTGCGATGGATGAATAGATAGTTGATGTGTTGATGAAGCCATTAGCTAGAGTGAAGTTTGAGTACTTCAGGGAGAAGCGTGGTGTTATCTAGATTGAGATTTACCCCAAGGGGAAGTGATGAGTCCTGAGCCATTCTGTCATGGTGAGAGGATTGGTTCCTTCCATGTCAGATATGAGTGTTGGCCATTCTGATGTGACTATAGGATTGGTTCCTACATGATCAGATATAAGGGCTATTTCCATTATTTGAATGGAGGGACCTGGTCAGTTACCAAGAAAACTCATTCTAGGACTGAGGGCCATTCTGATTTGACTATGAGATGTGTTCTCACATGATCATATATGATTGCATGGCCATTCTAATGTGATTGAGGGATGTGTTCCCACTTGATCAGATATAAGGGCTACTTCCATTCTCTGAATGGAGGCACCTGGTCAGTTACCAAGAACCCTCAGTCTAGGACTGAGTGCCTTTCTGACGAGTCAATGTCAGATGTAAGTGATGTGCCTTTCCACAGATGATAGTAGTTGTGTATTATCATGCCGGTGCATGTGAGTGTTGTGCCTTTCCACGGATGATAGTAGTTGTGTAGCGTCATGCTGGTGGATGTGAGTGTTGTGCCTTTCCATAGATGATAGTAGTTGTGTAGCGTCATGCTAGTGGATGTGAGTGATGTGCCTTTCTGATGAGTCAATGTCAGATGTGAGTGTTGTGCCTTTCTGACGAGTCAAGGTCAGATGTGAGTGACGAGCCTTTTTGCAGATGATAGTAGTTGAGTACTGTCATGCTAGTGAATGTAAGGGTTGTGCCTTCCTGACATGATGT
This sequence comes from Pseudotsuga menziesii, assembly GCA_001517045.1. Lineage (NCBI taxonomy): Eukaryota > Viridiplantae > Streptophyta > Pinopsida > Pinales > Pinaceae > Pseudotsuga > Pseudotsuga menziesii. The sequence continues at coordinate 15,414 of LPNX011048034.1, read as the reverse complement.
TGGATGTGTTCCTCTCATGGTCAGATGTGAGTGTTGGCCATTCTAACTTAGGGTTAGATATAAGGGCTAAAGAAGACCTACAAGAAGGCTAGGCCTACAACCAACATGAAAAAAGGGTTGGCTCTGTATAACTTCCTATGATGAGAAGAATCATGAGATAACACCTATGATGATGACCCAGTGATGATGATCCAGATCGAGCTATGATTCAGATTCGGTTATGATGTCTCCGAGATGATCCAAATTGAGTGATGATCTAGATCCAGCAGTGATGATCCATATCGAGTGATGATCTAGATCCAGTGATGATGTCCCTATGATGAACTAGATCGAGTGATGATCCAGATCCAGTGATGATGTCCCCGTGATGATCCAGATCAAGTTATGATCCATATCCAGTGATGATGATCGAGATCGAGTGATGATCCAGATCCAAGATGAAGATGACTTGAAGATGCAGATGATGAGAAAATCCAGAGAAGAAGACCAGTGCTAACAAATTATGTCAAGAGAATACCTTCCTAGTTAACAGGGAGTGTTGATGTATATGTAACTTCAGAATGTATTCACTTCTATATTTCATGTATTGTACCCCGATGTTTATTCTAGGAAGTATCTGTAATGTAATTGAGTCATGTAATGCCCCGATGTTCCTATCGGAAGGTTCTATAATGTAAACAAGTCATTTCAAGTCATTGTGGGTAACCCTCCTATTGATCAAGGGTTAAAGTCCCCATAGTTATGGGGCACTAGGGTTACTAGACTCTCCTAGAGAAATCGGCCCTAGTAGGGTTTTGTCAAGTTAGGAATTAGTATAAATAGAGAGCTAGCCTCACTATTTAGAACACACTCACTCACACTCAGTTGTAGTGCATAGCTGAGGAAGAAGAAGACACTAGGGCTAGGAAGAAAGAGGCTACTGCTGTCGAGAGATCATCTTACTATTTTGGGGTTTTACTTTTGGTGTTGATTCTATCTCTAAGGAAGTTGAGGTGTTTTCTCCATTTATGGTTTCCCCGAGGAAAAACATTGTGTTCATTATCTCTTGTGTTTGATTGTTGTACTTGTTATTCTCTTAGTTAAAGATCCTAACATAATGCTAGCTTGAAAGATAAAATTATAACATCTCAGTATGTCAAACTATGTCAACTCCCAATCCTAAGGGTATTTGAATAGCATGGGTTCCAATGCAAACATTTCTAAACAAGGGTCACCCATGTAGAGTAGGGGAAAATGCATGGGCACACCTTGTGGCCACCTGCTCGAGAAGAGGAGGGGTCCTATAGGTGCAAGGGAATGAACCAAGGAAATTCATCAACTATTCTAGGAAAGGATGTCCTACATACCATTTAAGGGGCTATACTTGTAGACGTGGATGTCACCAAAGAGGAATAACTCTGCAATAATAACCTATATTTTCACATCAAACAAAGATACAAAAGCGCAAATGTGTGTATGGAATATGAATATGGAATACAAATACAGATATAAGGTGACTTACATGGTGGCACATAAATTGAGTCAGACCTAGAAGGTGGCCCGATGAAAATTCAATGATCCTGAGAAAGCATCCCAATATCAATGAAAGGAATGAAATATAGATTTTGATGGTGCAAAAGGTGGAAAAAAAGAGATGCAATATGACACACGACCTCTAGAAATGGTCTAGATATTGCATGTGAAAAGGTGATTAGGGTTAGGGCCCTTCCCCCATGCTATCATCATGGGGTTTGTGATTATGGATCATGTATGCATTGTGATGAGCTAAGGGATAATTGAAGTGTCGAGATAGATGTGAAGGGGTAGGTTCAGAATGAGTGATTATGCCCCCTATTCCATGGTTGAGGTAGTCGATAATACCCCCTAGTCCAAAGGCATCAATGGGGTGCACATTCTCTCATAAAGAGGTACCAACAAGGCATCAATCAATTATTGTAAGAGGGGTGTATGATGAGGTGGATAGCCATGGTGGCAAGTTATCTTGGTGATCTAATGATGGGGAATTTTTGTGTTGAGGTGGATGCCCCTAGTATCACTTATGAGGATGACAAGGATGAGTGGGAAGGTCTCGATGCCTACCACCATGCTATAGGCATGGGGTTTCCTCATCATTTTGGTAGGATCGAACAAATAGATCGAAGGGATACATTTTCATCAACACACTCATAGTAATATGGGAGGATGAGGAAGTCTCAATAGAGGATGAGATGAAATAAATGGTGTTCATGTCACATGAAGAAGTCACTAAAGGATGAACATCTTTGATAACTGTGACTTGGGGTTCTATGGAGAGTTTGCATAAGTAATCTAGCACAAATCAGTACTCGGGAAGATCTGAGAAATGGTGGAATATTAGACATAGAGACTATAGACCACATAAGGGTGGTTTGTGTGAAGGAACTTGTTTTGGGGCATGGAATTTACCAGTAATTGGAAAACTACAACCCTCTCTAGAGGATTTTCATTTGACGTTTGCATATGAGTGTGTAAAATGGGAAACTCAGGGAAGCATTGAGTAGTGTGACTCATAAAATCTCACAAAGCACAAGAGGTGGAGCTCAATATGAGGCAATAATAGGTAGGTTCATGACTTTACTATAATTAGTGTTTGACGTGTTTCACCCTACCATCTTCTTGGGATGAGGTGGGGGGTTTCTTGTAGCATCCTTTGATGTGATTAGACGATACATGGGAACCGAGGATGAAAAAACAGACACACTGGGAGGTGGTCGATTGGTCATATCGATGGGTTGCACTAGTATCAAAATTACTTGTGAGTTAAAATCGATAAGTTAAGGGTTTCCATAACAGGTGTGTTGATGATTCCTTATGGTGGAAAGAGAAAAGGTATCTATTGAATGGGCATGGCTCCCCATTGATTATCAGGTAGTGGATTAGTGATAGGGGATATATCGGTTGCAGTTGTGGTTGTGACTAGGGAGGTTGTTGAATGGCATGTGTATCAAAGTAGAGTGTACAGAGGTTAGATATCTCGGCTACTTCTAGAGGGGGAAACAATGTTGGGAAAGTGGCGATCATGGGAGCCTCCCAAAAAATACCTAGCCCAATGACAAATAGTGAGGGTATAAAGGAACTATTGATGGAATTGTACACCATGGGGAGGACATCTTACAGGGTATGTTGTCCCTTGGGGTCATAGTAAGTTAGTCAATTTTGACTACCTTCCCTTCATGAGGGAACATCATGGTCCAAAAAAATATCAAATCAAAGACTTTCATAGCATACATGTAAGTATGCCCAAGGAGGGGGTTATAATCAACATGAGATTTGACCACTTCAATCTCTATCAAAATAGTCTTGCCAGCCAACTCAATTGGTACATTCGAGAGAAGTCCCTAAGGTTGGGAAACATGCCCATCATAAGTGCAAAAGGCAGTCAAGGATGGAGCTAATTTAGGTTACTCGAGCTTCTCCCAAACAAAGGTGGAAATGACACCTATGGATACACCCTCATCGACGATGCAATGGTGAATGATCAGGTTTCAGATGGTAATGGGAATTTGAAAAGCAATCAAAGACAAAATCCATGGCTCAGACTGATCGAGTTCAAAATTCATCAAATGCACATTTGTGGGGTCGATGGAGCCTAACAAAAATAGAAAGTCTTTACGTTGTATAGGACAGTTCTTAAGGACTTCCAAGGTAAACATGGTGGAAGGGGATTGATCCAAGTCATCTACAATTCTATAATTGGGTGTGGCACATGCATTAGCATTGTTCATAAAGAGCCATAAAGGAAAATTTAATGCTTTAGGGTTTGCATCCTTGGGGGATTGGGGTAATTGAAAGGATTCTTTAATAGGGGATATTCAATGGTATTTCTAGTGCAAACAGTCTAGGGAGATAAACCATACTAATTTCGTTGGGCTTGTAGGTTGACATCAGAATACAACACCAAAAGGTGTTTAACCCTAAATCAAGGGGCTGACTAGAGGAAGATACATAGTGATCCATAGGCTAGGTTGTCACAATCCCTTGAGTAGGAAAAGGGTTGTGTAACACCATGGGAGGTGGGGCCAGTTGAGGTGGTTTAGTATATGCTTGAGGGGAATTCATAGCATCACGATGGTTATCCTCATTCAAAAGTTGATGGGCTCTAGCTAAGTCTGTACAATGATGTGTATAGTGTATGTAGACATTACATGATCCACCAAGAAGTTGGAATTATTTGTCAAAGATGACAGATGCCAACATCAAATTATATAGGTCCAATATCAACTTCAACAAGTTCCACACCTCAATAACTTCAATATTGACTTCGACAGCTTCAGCACCTCACTATGCATAGTTGACACCAGCGCCTGACAAACTACAACATATTGTCTTTTTGTCTTCTAGTCGTATGCAACAATTGAACATCTAGAACCATTCCAACATATCTTGTAACAAGAAGACAACCCAAGCATTCTCAGTACTCTATTTAAGCATGTGCATTATTGTAATATACTGTAGTAATGAAGTGTAAAAAAAGTAACGAAGATTGGAATAAAGAAGAGATTGGTTCAAATTCTTACATATTGTCTATGTGTGTGTGTATGTTTCTGTGTAGTGCATTTCTTACTGATTTTCTTATTATTAATACGCTTCCACCATAAGAGTACTCAATCCATACAATCAAACTGTTGTCCATGTCATGCACCTAGGCATGGTTAGATCATCGATATCATAGTTTTTTCATGCTTAATTCATGTGTAGACACTTCTATTGAGGTCACCTGCCTTATGCATGTTCAAACACGCTCTCAAAGTCAATAATCCAGGAAAACACTACCTTCGATTTTGGAGTATCGATCTACTCACGCCACTAGACTGAAGATGGCCAGAAAAACATACAATAGACATTTAACTGATGAGACAGAGAAACTCATAGAGAAAGAACTGGGTCAACAACAAACTAAAATATTCACCCAGTTCAATGAGATTCTCACGCGATTTGCCTCTACATCAGGAGGATTCTCAATAAGATCCAACTCTGAAAAAATCATTCCATTCAAGGTGAAAATGAACTTGGACATATCGAATCTAGAATGCAATATTGATGTGGAATTCTTAGAAAATTGGGTATAACAATTGGAATCGTATTACTCTATGAGCCAACTCTGAGAAGCTGAAAATATCACCATTATTTAAAGATGTTGACATTTATGCACTACCGATGGGAGAACCTATCAACAGAGATGGAGAAAGGTAGAGACCACATAGATACATGAGAGAAATTTATTGAGTACATATGGAAGGAGTTCTGCCCACCTAAGTACATTGAACAACATTAAAAGAAGTGGCAGCAGTTAAGGAAGTGGAAATACCAGTTCGTGCAGAGTTGTATCAATGATTTATATCAACTAATGGCTAGATTTGGCATTCAAGAAGAAGAGAAATTGTTTTTTTAAGTACGTTAGTGAATTTTCCTCATACATTCAACATGAGATGGAATTTCTGACTATAAGTATGCTTTCGGATGAATTCCACTATGCCAGTAAGCTTGAATCCAAACAAAAAGGAAAATAGTGCTTCATGACTAAACTAACATGACGAACATCCAAAAAGAAGTTACAACTAACTCTGACAAGTCAAGACACCCATCTTAGTTGACCCCGCCAAAGTAAGACTATGGAAAAAAATCACTCTCATAAAGACAAGAGGGAACGTAGAAAACAACCCCCTATCAGGAAATGGTGTGATTACAACATTTTATCATAGCATGATACATATGAATGCAAGGATCAGCAGACATTTTTGGAAAAATTGTCTACATCCGACTTGTCCGACAAAACCATGGTAGAATCTGACCCAGAAACGTCGACCCTTTTGACATCAACATCAACCACTCCAACAACCTTGACTAACGTTGACAGGGAGGAATGATAGTTCTTGTTCCATACACATATATGAGTTCAAAAAATCCATTGCATTTTATTGTGGATAATGGAAGCTAGAACAACTTTGTTTCTGAAGATCTTATGAAGAAACTAGGTATTGTCATGACTCCACATCTCATCCTTATAATATCGGTTTAATGAAGGATGGATAGGAACTTAGGATCATCGGGGAATGCAAAATCACATACTTAATTATATCCTTTTGAATATTAAGTACTATGTGACGTGGAACCACTTTCTGTAGCCAACGCCTTGTTTGGGAAACCTTACTTATGGGATCGACATGGGAGTTATTAGTCATTTCCACAGAAGGTGACTGTCAAAATACAGAACCAATGGTATGGTATACCAGAGCAATGAACTACACCAACGGTTGTAATCATATCTCCTAAAATAAAAAAGAATCTCATCAACCATGCTCGGAGATTATCCTTGATCATGAACAAGCCTCAATATCCTAGGAAGACTACAACAATTAGTTGACTCACCATTTTAATTGTCCATTATTGAGATAGTATTCTAGGAAAGAGAGGGAGATAGGGTTCCTGGAGAAACTACGTGGGACTGCGGCTACAACAAGGGTCAGAGGAAGGACCGCAGGGTGAGGTTGCTCACAAGTCCTCTAGGGATGACCATGGTAGAACCAGAACCCCCAGATTCTGCCTCTGGGAAGGGAGGAGTGGGGATGGGAAGCGAAAAGGAAACAAAGAAAAAAGGCAAAAGATCTGGCATGGGGGGTTCCTACCAAAGGCCACAGTGATTTCGGTGATCCAGATCAAATCTGAACATGTGAGAGAAAAGATCAAACAGTGGAAGGAAAAATCCCTAATAGGAAAATTTGTGGGAGTGTGGCCCAAGGAAAGATATTTGGTTAGGTGGATAAGTAGTGTGTGGAACCTGATAAGCTACTACAACCTACAGCTGGGATCCAAGGGATTTTTTACCATAATATTATTCAACCAGGAAGATAGGGACAAAATCTTGGAAGGAGGGCCGCATTTTTTCTTCTCAGTGGGCCTATACTTGAGGCCATGGAAAGATCACTTTAACCCAGAAATGGAAGACATGACGGTCGCCCCAGTTTGGATCCACCCATTCTCTCTTCCTGGTGAATAATTGGATCTAGAGACCCTCAAGGACATTGGGAACACCTTGGGGGAATTCATAAAAGTGTCTGAACAAACTAGGGTTCAATGATACACTTCTTTTTCCCATATTTGTGTCTATCTGGATCTATCAAAAGAACTCCTAGAATCCCTTTGCATGAACTAAGAAGATGAGGAATGGATTCAGACGGTTGATTATGAACAGATACCATTCCGATGTAGGCACTGTCATGAATACGACCATCTAGGAAGGGACTATCCAAAAATGAAAGTGGAAGAGGGAAACCCTGGTCACAAGCAGGAGGGCGAAGGGGAGAAGGATGGGTTCACTCAGGTTAAGTCCAGGCGAAGGAGAAAAGGAGTGGGATCTTCCAAATCCAGGAGGGAACCGGCACCAAAAATCCTGAGATCCACCAAGCCCTTTGAAGTTATAGGGGAGGAAACGCCAGATCCAAATAATAGTAAGGAGACAAAACCTGGGAAGACATAGGAGAAAGAAGTTAAAAACTCAGACGGTGAGGAGGTGCGGCAGATGGAAATTACGGAGGAGGATGAGGGTGAAGAAATGGAACTAGGGGAGCTAGACCTAGACACAATAGAGGAAGAATGTGGAAAGAAAGGAAATGGATATGTCCCATGGTGATAGATCAAGCTTCTCCAGGAAGCCATCATTAGATCGGGGGCTCACCAGGAGCTGGGCATAGACCTAGATCCGCAAAAAGGAAGCAAATGGAAATCCTCAGAAGAGGAGCCTAGGAGAGGAAGGAAAACCAACAAGTAACAAATAGTATCAATTGGGGTTAAACTTATTGAATTAGGCCAATACCCCACAATAAGGGTGGCCTTCTCTGAAGTAAATAAGGTGTGTCAATGAAACTCATATCCTAGAATATTAGAGGGTTTAGTAACCCCAAGAAATGGAAAACTCTGAATAGAAATATTATGCAAGAAAAACCAGAAATTTTATTCCTTCAAGAAACTAAATGCAACTTGGAGGGTCTAGAGAAAATCAAAAGCAAGCTTTGGAAAGGATGTCAGTTAATGGCCTTAGATGCTGTAGGAAAATCTAGAGGTATAGCTATCCTATGGCAACCTGGTGAGGTGGAACTCTCAGGATGGAGGGCTAACAAATACTCACTAATGGAGGATTTCTGCCTTCTAAATACGGGTGTGAAAGGAACGCTGGGGAACATTTATGGCTTGAGCTGCTTCCTGAAGAAACATGCCTTCATATATTTCCTTGGTTGGATTAAAGAGCAGGCCGAGATTGGGAATTGGATACTAGGAGGGGACTTCAACCTCATTGCCAAACTGAGGGAAAAGAAGGGGGAAAGAAGATTTCTGGACAAGTTCCAAGAAAGTTCCTATGACTTCTTGGCCCAAATCCCTCTAGTGGATATGGCAATGAGCAATGGATGGTTTACATGGAACAATAAGAGAGGGGGGAACATCTAGTGGCATCACGGATGGATAGATTCCTGGTCTCTGAAGACATTGTCCATAGTACGGGATAAATAATGGCAAATGTACTCCCAGTGGCTGGCTCAGATCACTGGCCAATATGCCTCAACTAAGATTGGTCCAGCACCAAACTGAGAAAACCTTTTAGGTTCGAGAAATTTTGGCTGGAACACAAGGACTTCAAGGAACGTGTATCACATTGGTGGCAGGAGCTGTTCCCCCCTCCTAGGACCATCATGTATTGTTTCCAGCAAAAGCTAAAATCCCTAAAAGCCAAAATCTGCATGTGGAAGAAGGAAGAGTTTGGCAATATCTTTGAAGATAAAAATAGACTAATTAGTGAACTGGACCTAATAAACAAAGAGGGAATGGACAAAGGATGGAATGAGAACATAAAGGCCAAAGAAAAGGATCTATGGGGCCAACTTGAATCAAGAGAGAGGCAGGAAGGAATCTACCGGAAACAAAAAACAAGAGTAAAATGGCTCCAGGAGGGTGAGAGAAACACTAATTTCTTCCACAACTTGGTCATTCAAAATAGGAGCAGTTCAAAAATCCAAAAGCTAAGAAAGGCTGACAGTAGTAGGATAGAGACAAGAATAGTGATAGAAGAGGAACTTACTTAGCACTTGTCTAAGATCCTCAAAGAAGATAGAGGTAACATAAGGGAAGATATATAAAGGATTACTCGTTTAATCCCTAGATGGGTAACAGGAGAGAATAATGAGATGCTAATCAAACCAGTGACCATGCAAGAGCATGAAGAAGTTGTTAAGTAGATGGCCTTAGGAAAAGCTCTAGGTCCTGATGGCTTCACCTCCAACTTCTTCCACTTATTTTGGGATCTCATCAAAGAAAAGGTTTTTGAAATCATAGCAGAATCTAGAGACAAGAAAGGGGTCCTAAAATCTTTCAATGCAACCTTCCTCACGCTAATCCCCAAGGAAGCAAAAGCTGAAAGTCCAGACAAATTTTTCCCAATCTCTCTCTGCAATGTAATTTACAAGATCATATCAAAAGTGATAGCCAACAGATTAAAACCCCTTCTTCCTAACCTTATTTGCCTTGAGAAGTTGGGGTTCGTGAAAGGACAGCAGATCCTGGATGGTGTCATCCTCATCCATGAGGTGATAGAATCTCTTAATATCTCCCAGAGGCCACATATGTTGATAAATATGGACATAGCAAAGGCCTTTGATAAACTAAGCTATAAATTCAAGGGGAAAATGTTGGAATCCTACGGTTTCTATCCAGAGTGGATAGAATGGGTTATGAACCTAGCCACAACCCATTTCTTTAGCATTCTTCTAAATGGCTCCCCCACCAGAGGTATTAAACAAGGGGATCCCCTCTCCCCCTTCTTTTTCATTCTAATAGCTGAAGGCCTAAACCATCTTATAAAAATCCATGAAGGGATGGAAGCCCAGACTCACCAACAATTCACAGATGACACCATGCTCATGGGGCACCCTTTAGTCCAAGAATCAAGGAGCTTCAAAAAATGCCTCACTCTCTTCGCCAAGGCTTTGGGCCTTGCTGTTAACCCCAATAAATCATAAATATTCTTCATGAACACAAAAAAAATCACTCAGAGAAACATCATCAAGATTTTTGGATTTACGAAAGGGACCATTACCTCTAAATATCTTGGAATCCCTCTAGGGATGGGGCAGCTAAGGAAAGCCTCCTGGTAGGATCTACTAGACAGAATGAAACAAAAGCTGTCCAATTGGGTTCTCCACCCTTTAAATCTCCCAAGTCACTTGATTTTGGTAAAATCAGTTATGCAGGCAATGCCCATATACCTCTTATTGATCCTCTCAGCTCCTAAGTCAGTTCTATGGAGTATTCGAAGTATGCAAAGGAATTTCCTTTGGGGCCGCAAAGAGGAAAAAGCGAAATTTACCTTGGTCAGTTGGGCTGGTATCTATAAACCCAAGGATTAGGGGGGGTTAGGGTTGAGAGATCCGAAACTCATGGTGGAGGTTCAGGGAGAAAAAATATGGTGGAGATGGGTTACCCACTCAGTGGAACCATGGGAAAAATTATGGCACATCAAATATGCTTGAGACAGGCCAAAACAACAACTGATCGGCTTCAACAAGGAGTCAAATGGCTCCCCCATCTGGTTGAAAGTCGTAAGAGGATGACAACTGGTGCAATACCATAGATTCTGGGAGATAAGTGGGGGGAAATAGCAAAATTCTGGGATTATTCATGGAATTAGCTCCCCAAGCTTGGGACTGACCCAAGATGGTGGCTCATAAAGGAAAAAACTCTCGAAGAGGGAAAGGAAAGGGTGAATCAATGCTAGGAAATTCACAACCAAGAAGGCCAACACCAGTGGGAATTCACAAAAAAACTTGACCTGATGAGTGATGAGGATTAGGGAGGCTTCCAGGAGGATCTTCACATGAGAATTGTTAGAGTCAGGGAGGGCCTGGAGATTTTAAGGTGGGGCTACAAGGAGAAAGGCATATTTAGTATCAAGGAATCCTACAATCTCAATTTCGACCTGCATGAGGATGACGAAGGTATATGGAGAAAGGTATGGACAGTGAACCACTGGCCAAAAGTTTCCCTTTTCATTTGGTTAGTGATCAAAGGAAGAACTCTTACCAGTAAAAACCTGCGAACCCGAGGTATCCAGAGGCCATCTCAGTGTTGTCTCTACTTTCAGGAGGAGGAAACCATGGACCACCTCCTCGACCACTGCCCCTTTTCTTCTGCCATATGGGATAAAGGATTTATTTGTTTTTGAAGAAGTGACAGGAGGTGTGGACAACCAGCACAAACACTATATGAATGGAGCCTGAAAGCCTTCAACAACAGAATTATTCAGACTGTCTGGGAAGCTTTCCCAAGTATGGCCATGTGGTGCATTTGGAAAGAGAGAAAAGGTCGGATCTTCCATGATAAGTGCAGTGACACAGACTCGGTCTGGACCACAGTAAGGAACAATCTACTATCAACAATACGAAGCATGCCATGGCAGGATCAGGATAAGGTAGTCCCCCTAGAAGAACCCCATGTAGCAGAGAACTAGGGGCTTGACAAAACCCAAATGGCTGATTTGCGTAGATGGGAAAATATTTGCATGTCATCTACTCCATCCTCTTAGTCTCCCCCCCCCCCACCCCATGTGTTTAAAATCAATTTCGATGGGGCCTCTAAAGGAAATCCTGGGTCAGCAGGCTTCGGGGGAATTTGGAGGGATAATGGTGGAAGGATCCTTTTCATCACCCTTGGATCATTAGGATCAGATACCAACAACTCGACCGAGCTGGAAGGTTTAATTCGAGGTTTTGAAGGGCTGATCAGAGGATCTTACTTCCTTGCCATCATAGAATGTGACTCCAAAATACTAATTTAGATGGAAAAGCATCTGGTGAACAGGAAAGATTGTGCGAAGGTGGCAATGAGATGGCGCCTATCTAGCAAATTGGATTCTTTAAAAACCATGTTGCATGTTCACTCGGACATCTCCTTCAGCCATGTCAGATGCTTTGCCAACAAGGCAGTGGATCTTCTGGCCAACACAAGCATTGTGGGGGATGCAGGGCTTCATCATGGAAGCCTAGAGGAATTCAATGTGGAAGAATGGGCCCAGCAATGCAGGTAGGTGGAAAAAAGAGACATCGACGATAGCCAACAGATGGAATGCTCGGATGAGGGCATCATGGGAAATGGCAGGGGGCATGAGCACGCCGGGTCTCATGACCCGTAATGATACACAAAGCCACATGGCAAATTGGCCAGACCATGAGGTGGCCATCCTTCACTATCATTAAGGTTTGCACTACAGGAATCGATGGGACGGGTAAGGAAGCTCAGGATCGATGGGAGGATGGGGTTATAATGGCCATTAAGATTTCTATGGTAAGTGAAGGTATGAGGGCAACAACATGTATGATTAACATGATGCAAAGGTGATACTAGCCTGGGATAGTTATCATGGCCCCTCCTCCCTTTTATATCAGGATGAGCTTGTCACCTTACACCCCCCATCGAAGAGTAGACTGCGTTCTCTGCCCCTCTTTCTATTTTGTTTTCCTTCAAAATCTCTGTCTCCCCAAGCTGCTCTTTAGATCCTTTCTCAGTGTGAGGCTCTCCTCCCTCTACCTTGCAATATGGCCCCAAAACTCTCCCTGTGAAGTGGCCATAGCTTTGGGGATGGTGTCGATAGTCGAGACTGTAAGGGGATGGATGCAGCTACATGCCCAAGAAGCAGCAGATTTCTATAAGGAACATGTCCCACTGAGCTTTAGACTAGAGCTGGAAATGGTAGTGGGTGACCTATGGGAAGAGGTTAAATCCTTATCCCCGATGGATCTGCGCAAAGAGGTGGCAGACTAGGTTTTTGACCTGGACTCCATGATGGAAAGAACTTCTTCCTATGACCGCATGCTAATGTTGTACTAGGTAAATATGCATTTGGTTGGAAACTCCTCCATTGTGAGGGAAGCCAAATCTAATGGGGATGTGGAACCTATTGCGGTATGGAAGGAGCACAACAGCAAATGCCACTTGATGCACAAGAAAATTGATGTGATCGCAGCGAAGCTAAACATCCCCTTCTATTCAGTGGGAAGGGAGCCAAAGGATTTCGCTCACCTGAGAGAGAAGGGAAGCCATCGCTGCAGCACGTTATGTGGCCATCATGGTGTGGTAGGTTCCCAAGTAACTTCCTTTGTTCGGGATCTTGTTGCTGGTCCAAGATTGGATGCCAACCCCCAGGCTCCAGCTTGACTCTTGTCTTTCTGCTTTATCCATAATTTTAAATAGTATGCAATATATAAGGGAAGAGAATGATAATCTTTGGTTTTGTTGTTGGTCTTGTTTTGTCCTTTTTGTAATCAGGAATGATACTCTCTCTTTTCTTTGTAATTGGGAAGGGAATGATACACTCTGTTGGTCTTGTTTTGGTCCTATTTAGCCTTTTCGTAATAGGGAAGGGATTGACACACTCTAGTTTCTCTGTAATCGGGTTGGGAATGGAAAATTAAGTCTGTAAGGGGAAGGATAAAAAGAATATGATCGCTCGGGCTAGCTGGGGGATGAATTTTCATTTTGGTTTTTGGGAAGGATGCTCTGGTAAGGGGCTGGTCTGCTCTGGACGTATTGCAATGGTAGTAATGTAATTTCGGATTCAATAGTAATATAATGTTTTATTTACAAAAAAAAATAGTTGACTCGCCGACAAGTGAAACTCCCGACAACAACAGATCGACAATATTATTGATGAATACCTAAATGTATTTCAAGAGCCATACATAGTACCTCTACATTGCTAGGTAAAAAACTCCATTGAAATTGTTCTTGGTTCTTCATTACCTATTGCATCTGTTTACAGAAGATCCATTGTTGAGAATCAAGAGATTCACATACAGATTCAATATTTAATCAACAAAGTTCACATCCAACCCAGGTCCTCTCCTTGTGGAAGTCCAATCGTCCTCATTCAAAAGAAGTACGGGACTTGGTGCATGTGCATCAACTACCAGGCTCGCAACAATATTTCAGTAAAGAATATATACCCTTTGCCAAGGATAGATGAACTAATCATATGTCTGAAAGGTGCTAAATTATTTACTAAGCTCAACCTCAAATCGAGATATCATGAAATTACAATCAATCCCATCGATGTATGGAAAAATGCTTTCAAAACCAAAGAAGGATTGTTTCAATGGTTAGCCATGCCTTTAATCTTAACCAATGCACTTGCGACCTTCATGTGATATATGGATGACACTATTCGACCTTTTATTAGCAAGTGTGTCATTGTCTACCTAGAAGATATCTTGATTTTCATTCAATCATGGGAAGAACATGTTTGACAATTTCAACAAATCCTCGGCACTCCTCAATAGCATCGACTCTATTTGAACATTGATAAATTTTCATTTGTGATGAACAACATCAAATATTTGGGGTATGCAACTGACTCTGCATGCATTCACGTCAATCCATACAATTTACAAATCCTTAAAGAGTGGCCCATTCCTCAAAACATTCATGAACTAAAAAGTTTTCTTGGTTTGGAGAATTTTTTTCGACGATTCATAATCAACTTCAATCACGTAGCCTGGATTTTGAATAAGTTGACTAAGGGAAATGGGAAAACTATCTTCAAATGGACATTGACACAACAACAAGCTTTTGATCAGCTCAAACACAAACTTGTACTGCAACAATACTTGTGTTACCTCATTTGCATCAACATTTTGAGATTGAGACAGACGCATAAAACTATTCCTTGAGTGTAGTGATCACCTAGTCTAGTCACCCAATCTCTTTTCAATCTAAAACTTTTAATGACATTGTCAGAAAGTATTTGACATATGAAAAGGAACTGTATGCCATTTTGAAATACCTTAAGCAATGGAGACATTAGGGTGCATACATGGAGGTGGGTAACAATTTTTGGCAAAATGCAAAAAGCATACCCTCAATCGAGGTTTTCATACTTCGATCAAGGGTTTGTTAAACCCTTGATCGAGGTCACTACCTCGATCAAGCTTAATACCTTGATCGAGGTTCATGTTTTAATATATATATAAAAAGGGTCTCATGCACCCACGGCCATTCCTCATTTCAGCATAAACGTCCCTCGATTGAGAAAGTACCTTGACCGAGCATCCATGTCGCCGAGCACCTTGATCATACAGATGCGCCCCTGGAGACCTCAATTGAGCTACCATGCAAGCCAAGCCCCCTTTCACCACGATGTCGGAGTAGAGAGGTAACTCCCAATCCTTGTTTTTTGAAATTTAAATGGAATTTTAGTTTTTTTTTAAGTTTTAAAATGTTAGGCTAAAGTTGAAAAAAATCATTGTTATAGATGTTTTTAGGTTTGTTTTTTTTTGCCTAGTATGTTTGCAATGTTTGCCGGCAAGCAGAAATGTTTCCAGTAGCATTTAAAATATGTTTAAAATTGAAATTTGTTTT